>MDKI01253597.1:0-16352 GCA_005239505.1 Nicotiana paniculata | reverse complement strand
AATCAGCCCCTCGGGCATGCCTCACAATCCCTCAGCACCTCACAGCCACTCATGCCTCCCAATTACTCAATCACTCGCACTCGGTGCGCTCACTGGGGGTGTGTACAGACTCCAGAGGGGCTCCTTCAGTCGAAGCGCTAATATCACTCAGCACCTCACCATCACTCTTGGCCCTCGGCCACACTCGGTGGAACCACTCGAAAAGCCCCTCGGGCGAAGTAATAGAACGGGGTACTCGACCCGAAAATATCATTTTAATGCTCATGTAGTGTAAATCAGGATGAGTTTCAAATAAAACAGTATTCACAATGATGCTGAGTAAACTCATCAACAGGTAGTGAGGAAAACAATAGTAAAACGCCCTCAAAGGGGTCTAAACAGATCGGCACGAGGCTCCAAACACGGCTTATAGCCCAAATATTTCACAAATCTTTAGAACATAATTTAACATAAGATTTTGAGTAAATATGCAACTCATTAGTTGCCGTGGAGAGGACCTAGTCCAATCCAAAAATCAGTACGCGCCACATATTCGTCATCCGACATGTGCGCCATTCCAAATTCAGTGACAAAATAATGCAGTCCGGGGTTCCATACCCTCAGGACAAGATTTAAGACCATTACTTACCTCTATCGGGCTGCGACACTAGTCCGCTATGCCTTTGCCCCTCAAATTGGCTGCCGATTGCTCTGAATCTAGCCAAAACCAGTTCAACATCATTAATATATACTCAAGGAACACAACCCAATCGAAAATTATCAATTAAATCAAAAATCTCGAAATTCGGCAAAACCCGAGCCCCGGGACCACGTCTTGGAATCCGAAATTTTTTACATCACTAGAAACCTCGTCCTCCCACGATTCTATACATACCAAGAACACTAAAATCGGACCACAATTGCCATTCCAAAACCTCAAAAGAAATCCCAATTCCTTCCTCCTATTTTTCCAACTTTTTCCTACCCAAATCCTTAAATTTTCAAGCCTAATCTCAATAAAATAGCATAGGAACGGGATTAACAAATCAAAGAACTCACCTTTGCTGAAGAACCTGGAAACCCCCTCTCAAAACCCCCTTCAGTGCACTCCTCCCGCATGCAATTTGATGAAAAACTAATAAATTTCGCGGAGGGGGGGGGTCCTTTTATACTGTTCTGCACAGTCATTTCCGCACCTGCGGACAATTGGCCGCACCGGCGGTCCCAGGGTGCGCACCTGCGATAACTAACTTAACGGCCAAAACTCGCGCCTGCGACCATCCTTCCGCACCTGCAACATCGCAGGTGCGACAAACTCCTTGCACCTGCGGACTCTTCTACACAGCCAGAACTCGCACCTGCGACTCCCCTTATGCACCTGCGTAATCGCACCTGCGACTCCCCTTCCGCAGGTGCGAAAACACCAGCAAACCAGCACAACAGATTTTCCAAAAATCACTCCAACTCCCCGTCAACCATCCGAAATCAATCCCGAGCCCCTCGGGGCCCCAACCAAACATACCAACATATCCCATAACATCATTAAAACTTAGTCGAGCCTTCGAAACACCAAAAACAACACGAAAACACCAAATTCACATCAAATTCAAGCCTAAGAACTTTGAACTTCTAAAATTCGCCAACTACGCCGAAACCAACCAAAACACCTCAGGTTAATCTGTAATTTTGCAGACATAACAAAATGACATTACAAACCTGCTCCAACTTTCGGAATTCCATTCCGATCGGATAGCCTATTTTCCACTACCGACCGGAAATCGCCAAAAACTAACTTTCGCCAATTCAAGCCTAATTCTACATCGGGCATCACAAAAATATTCTGAACACACTCCTAAGTCCCAAATCACCTAACGAAGCTATTCGAGCCATAAAATCCGCATTCTGAGGTCGTTTATCAATAAGTCAACTCTCAGTTGACTTTCTCAACTATTAGGCTACTTTAAAAGGCTAAATGCTTAAACTCTCACCATAACTACTTCGGACTCAAACCAACTGATCCAACACATCAAAAACAAGATGGCGATACATGAAAAATGCAGAAATAGGAGAAATGGGGTAAATCTCACGGAATGACCGGTCGGGTCGTTACATCATCCTCTTCTTAAACAAACGTTCGTCCTCGAACGGGTCTAGAAACATACCTGGAGCCTCGAATAAGTGAGGATATCTATCCCGCATCTCTCGCTCGGTCTCCCAGGTGGAATCCTCATTCGGATGCCCTCTCCACTGAACCTTCACTGAAGCTATATCCTTAGATCTCAGCTTCCTGACCTGTCGACCCAAAATAGCCACTGGCTCCACCTCATAAGACATATCACCATCGAGTTGAACCGTGCTGAAGTCCAAACCATGGGAAGGGTCTCTAACATACTTCCGGAGAATCAAAACATGGAATACTGGATGAATACTCGATAAACTGGGAGGCATAGCAAGCCTATAAGCCACTTCCCCAACCCTCTGAAGTACCTCAAATGGTCCAATGAACCTGGGACTTAGCTTCCCTCTCTTCCCGAATCTCATAACACCCTTCATGGGTGATACCTTCAGCAACACCTTATCCCCAACCATGAAAGACACATCTCGGACCTTCCGATCCGCATAACTCTTCTGCCTAGACTGCGCCGTGAGAAGTCGCTCCTGAATCAACTTTGCCTTACTCAAAGCATCCCGAACCAAATCTGTGCCCAATAGACTAGCCTCGCCCGGCTCAAACCATCCAACCATAGATCTACACCTCCTACCATATAAAGCCTCGTACGGAGCCATCTGAATACTCGACTGATAGTTGTTATTATATGAAAACTCCGCTAGTGGCAGAAACTGATCCCATGAACCACCAAAATCGATCACACAAGCACGCAACATATCCTCCAAAATCTGAATGGTGCGCTCTGACTGCCCGTCGGTCTGAGGATGAAACGATGTGCTCAACTCAACCTGAGTACCCAACTCCCTCTGCACGGCTCTCCAAAACCGGGACGTGAACTGAGTGCCTCTGTCGGAAATGATAGAAACTGGAACCCCATGCAAACGGACAATCTCCCTGATATAAATCTCAGCTAACTTCTCCGAAGAATACGTAGTACCAGCAGGAATGAAGTGTGCGGACTTGGTCAGCCGATCCCCAATAACCCAAATATCATCCAACCTCCTCGAAGTCCGTGGGAGTCCAACTACGAAGTCCATGGCGATCTGCTCCCACTTCCACTCCGGAATATCAAACCTCTGAAGCAATCCACCCGGTCTCTGGTGCTCATACTTGACTTGCTGACAGTTGAGACACCGATCCAAAAACTCCACAACATCCTTCTTCATTCTCCTCCACCAATAATGTTGCCTCAAATCCTGATACATCTTTGCGGCACCCGGATGGATGGAATACCGCGAACTATGAGCCTCTGCTAGAATTAAATCTCGAAGTCCATCTACATTGGGCACGCAAATTCGGCCCAGCATCCTCATGACCCCATCATCACCAATAACCACATCTCTGGCATCACCGCGACGTATCCTGTCCTGAAGAACAAGCAAATGTGGATCATCATATGGGCGTGCTCTAATCTGATCGTAAAGAGAAGACCTAGAGGCTACACAAGCCAACACCCACGGGGGTTCAGATAGATCCAATCTCACCAAATGACCTGCTAAGGCCTGAACATCAAGAGCTAATGGCCGCTCTGCTATTGGAAGGTAAGCTAAACTCCCCAAACTCTCTGATCTGCGACTCAAGGCACCGGCCACTACATTGGCCTTCCCCGGATGATATAAGATAGTGAGGTCATAATCCTTGAGGAGCTCTAACCATCTCCTCTAACGCAAATTCAAGTCCTTCTGCCTCAGTAGATACTGCAAACTGCGATGATCAGTGAAAATCTCACACTGCACTCCATACAGATAATGCCGCCAAATCTTCAAGGCATGAACAATGGAAGCTAACTCAAGATCGTGCACTGGATAATTCTTCTCGTGCACCTTCAACTGTCTGGACGTGTAGGCAATCACCGTACCGTCCTGCATCAATACCACTCCCAAGCCAACTCTGGAAGCATCACAATAAACTGTGTAAGAACCCGAACCAGCAGGCAAAACCAGTACTGGAGCTGTAGTCAATGCTAACTTGAGCTTCCGAAAGCTCTCCTCACACTCATCAGACCATCTGAATAGAGCACCCTTCTGGGTCAATCTGGTCAAAGAAGAAGCTATCGAAGAGAATCCCTCCACAAAGCGACGGTAATATCCCGCCAAACCAAGGAAACTCATAATCTCTATAGCTGAGGACGGTCTGGGCCAACTCTGCACCGCCTCTATCTTCTTTGGATCAACCTGAATCCCCTCACTAGACACCACGTGACCCAAGAAAGCTACCGATCCCAGCCAAAACTCACACTTGGAGAATTTCGCATAAAGCTTCTCCTCCCTCAATCTTTGTAACACAACTCTCAAATGCTGAGCATGCTCTTCCTGGCTACGAGAATAAACCAGGATGTTATCAATGAACACAATAACGAAGGAATCAAGATAAGGCTGAAACACGTTGTTCATCAATTGCATGAACGCAGCTGGGGCATTGGTCAGCCCAAAGGACATAACCAAGAACTCATAATGACTATACTTGGTCCTGAAAGCAGTCTTCGGGATATCAGAATCCCGAATCCTCAACTGATGGTACCCAGATCTCAAATCAATCTTGGAAAATACTCTGGCTCCCAGAAGATGGTCAAACAAATCATCAATAAGGGGAAAGGGATATCGGTTCTTCACTGTAACCCTATTCAACTGCCGATAATCAATACACATGCGCATGGACCCATCCTTC
The DNA here is from genome assembly GCA_005239505.1 of Nicotiana paniculata. NCBI lineage: Eukaryota > Viridiplantae > Streptophyta > Magnoliopsida > Solanales > Solanaceae > Nicotiana > Nicotiana paniculata. The sequence goes on along the minus strand of MDKI01253597.1, from coordinate 11,536 downwards.
TTCTTAACGAACAACACTGGTGCACCCCAAGGTGACACACTAGGCCGAATGAACCCCTTATCCAGGAGCTCCTGAAACTTCTCATTCAATTCCTTTAGCTCCTTTGGTGCCATACGATATGGTGGAATAGAAATAGGCTGAGTGCCTGGCACCAGGTCAATACCAAAATCAATATCCCTGTTAGGTGGCATGCCTGGCAGGTCTGCAGGAAACACATCCGGAAAATCACGGACCATAGAAACTGAATCAATAGCGGGAGTCTCACCACCGACATCCCTCACAAAGGCCAAATAAAATAAACACCCTTTCTCAACCATGCGCTGAGCCTTCAGGTAAGAAATCACCCTACTAGGCATATACACGGAAGAACCTCTCCACTCAACCCTCGGACATCCCGGCATAGCTAAGGTCACAGTCTTAGTGTGATAATGAAGAACAACATGGCACGTAGATAACCAATGCGTGCCCAATATCACGTCAAAATCGACCATGCTGAGTAACAGTAGGTCCACTCGGGTCTCCAGAACCCCAATAGATATAATGCACGATCGATACACACGTTCCACAACAACAGTATCGCCCACCGGAGTCGACACATGAACAGAGGTGACTAGAGACTCACAGAGCACCCAGAAAACCGACAAAATATGAAGAAACATAGGAATATGTAGAACCAGGGTCAAATAAAGCCAAGGCTTCACGGCAATAGACTGAAACAATACCTGCAATCACGGCATCTGAGGCCATAGCATCCGGCCTGGATGGAAATGCATACATACGCGCCTGACCTTCCCCTGCTCGACCTCCCCCTCTAGGGCGGCCTCTTGCTGACTGAACACCACCCCTGGCTGCCTGGGCGGGTGGTGAAGTGGCTGGAGCTGAAGTTGAGGGTTGGCCCCTCTGCAGAGAAGATCCACCGGAACGGTGGGGACACTGCCTCCACCCGTACCCGAACTCTCCGCACTCAAAACAACTACCTGGAGCTGGAGGCGGGGACTGATAGAAACCCCTAGCACCTGCACGCAACTGGAAGATTCCTGAATAGATGAACCTTGAACAGGAGGTGCTCGAGCTGCACTCTGAGCAGGGAGGGCACCAAATGAAGTACGGCCTGACTGAGAACCACGGGGACCCTGCCCCGAAGATGCACCACTATAAGGTGGGCGGCCTAACTGAGGAGGCCTGAATGGATGGCACCTACCCTGCTGAAACTGTTCCTTGAAGGGAGCACCACTGGAACTGCCCGAACCACGAGGCCGGCCTCTCTCTCTCTCTTCCCGCTCCTGGCGGCGAACAAACTCAATATCTCGAGCTATGTTAACAACCTGCTCGAATGAAGCACCTGATACTCTCTCTCGAGTCATAAACAACCAAAGCTGACAAGAAATACCATCCACGAACCTCCACACCCTCTCCCTATCAGTAGGGATAATCTCAGAAGCATGCCTAGCCAACTCGAAAAATCTCATCTCGTACTGAGTGACTGATAACTCTCCCTGGTGCAGCTACTCAAACTGCCTATGCTGCTCCTCTCTGTGGGACTGAGGAACATACTTCTCCAAAAAGATCGTGGAGAACTGCTGCCAGGTAAGAGGTGCTGAACCAATCGGTCTACGCCTCTCTAAAGACTCCCACCAAGTAAAAGCAGCACCCGCAAACTGAAAGGTAACAAACGAGACCCCATTGGTCTCCAAAATACCCGCGGTGCGCAGTATCCTCTGGCCCCTATCTAGAAATCCCTGGGTGTCCTCGCCCTCTGTACCGCTGAAAGTCGGGGGCTGAAGTCTGTTGAACCTCTCCAACCTGCGCTGCTCGTCCTCAGGCATAGCAGGGACCACATAATCCTGAACTGGAGCAGCTGGCCGAGCTGGGGCTTCTCCTGGTGCCTGAATACCTTGAGCAGCCTACTCAAGTGCCCGGGCAGCTGGAGTCTGATTGCCTCCCCCGACCTGAGATGTGGTGGCAGAAAAAGACATGGCAACGGCCTGAGCCAAACCAGTGCATACTGACAATATCTGAGACAGGGCCTCATGAAGACCCGGAATAACCATAGGCACTGCTGGTGCCTGAGCCTGTCCTGTTGGAACACCATCGGCGGGAACCTGATCATGATTAATAGGGGGATCCTGAGGTACTGCCCCGACTGCTGCGCGGGCTGGCCCCTCCTCTACCACGGCCTTGACCGCACGCTAGTTGAGGCTGAGAAAGAAGCTGAGACAGCCAGGGAACCGGTGATAGAGGTAGTGTCTGACAAAGAAAAATCCCAAATCACTAGGAAGAAGAGACCTCCAGCACCATTCCCACAGAGGCTGGCCAAGTACTAGAAAGATGAGCAGTATAAAAAGTTCTTGGATATGTTGAAACAAATACAGGTAAATATTCCTTTGATTGATGCTCTGAAGGATATGTGTGGTTATGTCAAAATGATGAAGGACTTGATTTCCCGAAAATTCGACTTCCAAGACTTGGCCACAGTGATTCTTACTCAGACCTGCAGTGCCATTGTGACCCGACCAATTGCGGAAAAGCTGTCTGATCCAAGGAGTTTCACCATTCGTAACTTTTCCTTTGCCAAGGAACTTTGTGATTTAGGGGCCAACATTAATCTTATGCCCCTGGCCATCTACAAGAGGTTGGGGAATGGTAGAGCTAGACCAACCTTTATGTTGTTGCAGCTGGCAGACATGACGGTAAAAAGACCGTCAGGCATTCTTGATGACGTATTGGTGCAGGTAGGAAAGTTTGTGTTCCTGCAGATTTTGTGATACTGGACTGCAGAGTGGATGAGAAGATCCCCATAATTTTGGGAAGGCCATTCTTTGCCACAGGGCTAGCCCTCATTGATTGTGAAACTGGGGAGCTCAAGATGAGGTTGAATGACGAGGAAATCACATTCAATGTGCAGAAATCCATGAGGCGGCCAAGTGAATTCGCCAATTGTTCTCTTATTGATGTCGTGGATATGATACTAGCGGAAGATGATGAGTCCTTGACTATTGAGGACCCCTTGTTTCATATTTGATGAATTTGGATGAGGTAAATGGGGAGGAATTGGCAGAATGGGTGTTGGCTCTTGAGGGCAAAGGTGTGTGGCCGAGGTCACTGGAATTCGAGACCCTACACTTAGAAAAGAGAGAGACTCTGCCAGCCAAGCCGTCGGTTGAAGAACCACCAAATCTGGAATTGAAGCCATTGCCAGTCCATCTCAGGTACGCGTTTCTAGGATCCAACTCTACTTTACCTGTTATTATCTCATCCAGTTTGATAGATGTGCAGGCCAAAGAGCTCTTACAGGTACTCACTGAGTGTAAGATTTCCATTGGATGGACCATGACAGACATATAGGGGATCAACCCGGCATACTGTATGTCGTGCCCCTTTTTTTTCCTCACAGAATCGGGTTTATGACATTTGGTTGGGACAACTCTTTCCTTTTAGGAAAGGGATTTGCATATTTTGAAGAGTCACCACCTAACAATTTTAAGGTGCGTTAGGGCACCTAAAGGGTTCAATTACAACTACGTTGCTAACCATAGATTTGGGTAAGGGATTGAAACTATCCTAAGGAGAAGGTGTTAGGCACCCCTCAGGATCCACAAATGTGGTTCCCGGCCAAATGGTTTCGTGAATTTGTACAACTAGAAAATAACAAATAAAAAGGCTCAAATAAAAAGGGATTTAAGTCTTGAGCATGCAGATGTTTTAAAGAAACAGTAGAGAAGATTGGATTTTAAAAAGGAATTACGAGCTAGCATATAAAGGTATCCTAGGTTTATAATAATATGGATCACATTAATGCAATACCCTGTAATCACTCCTCGAAGAGGGACTACACGTGGTATTAGCGCACCGGTCATCATATCCATATTCTACCCTTCCGACCCCGTAAGGTTATTAAAACGAGTGTTGGTCTCGACCTCTATTGCATGTTGTTACCCGTCCCTTCCTATCAGTCCCGGAGGAAATTAGAACTCCTATCCTAAAGGAGGTGCTAGGCAGACCCTCAGGCTTTAAAGGTAAAATTCTAAGACGATAGATAACAAAACAAGTAGGACTGCAGATAAAAGAAAGCATAGAAAACATATAAAGGCTCAAACATTCCTCCACACACAGTACACATAAGTAGCATGTCTCATACACAATTAAGGTCCATATTAATTCAGAATCATAAAGCATGGTATCTAGGTGATAACACAAAGACAGAATTGCACAAATCAGAGAGGAAGTCTTAATCAGGCTTGCTTACTGGTTTTAAGCATGCTAACAATTAAACATGATCACAAAGACAGTTCTGATTTGATCTTTTTTAAGTTAATTACCTAAGGCTTGCCTAAGTGCTGGATAACATGCAACAATTATTTAGATTTGTAATGACTCTAAGCTGTTTTAGCTAATAACATGCGATTCTAGGTGTGAAGATGTACAAAGACTAATTACCAGTTGCTGAGAACAGGGGACTATTCTATGTTTAGACTAATGCAGTTAAATAGATACGATTCTATAGCATGATATCAAATGCAGCATGATGCATAATAACTTAAACAGGATTTCTAAATGCACATAGAATCATAGCAATATGCACAGTTTCAAGAATAGCATAGATGAGAGATTTTAAGCGTTGTTTACCTAAAAAAAGATCTCTACGTGTATAGCATGATGAGACGTGATTACAACTTATTTATCCTAAGACAGTATTTCTAGTGAAATTTCAGAACATGGGCAGAATCACGTAATAGCAACTTAGTTCATTGTAATTATTTATCCTATATGCAGGATTTCTAAGCGTGGAGATGTCGAATACACATAAATCCTAAGTGGAATGATATCTAATGCATGGCATGGTGTACCTAAACATGGCTGCTATTACGCATAGAGAAAATAAACCTAGAGGCATGGTTTCTACCCTTAATCATGCATATCACCCATCCATTTTCACTATCCGACCCCACAGTGCTTTACAAATAATTATTACAGGACATTAAATATGAATTACACAACTGAAATAGAAGGAAAATAAGAAGTTAACTATAGGAAGCCTACAAAATAGGCTCAAGTCTCCAAGTCCTCAATGCCAGGTATTATTTCACAACCTTCTCATAATCCAGGTGTGTCAGAGTTCCTTAAGGACCTCAAGGGATCCCGGGCAGTGCTCATACCCAGATTTCATAGCCAAAATAGAGTAAGTGCAGTGTGGAATGGCCAGTCTCTGTGTGTCAAAGTTCAGAGGGAGCTCAAGGGTCCTAAGGCAATGCTCACACAGAAGGGGCAGAACCTGGACTTCTAAGAGTATATATGAGAGTACTTTTTTTATTTTTTTAAAAGGGTTTAAGTAAGAAAACAGTTTTGAGAAAGGGTAAGTAAGAAAACAGTTTTGAAGGGGAAAATTTGATTGGAATAGATATTCAACATCATACAAAGGACTAGGGATAGTCCAACAATCACAAATAGGGGTAACGGGATTTGAGGGACAAATACAGAGCATGTGAGGGCAAACATGTAGCAGACACACACATAGGCATGCAATCAGGAGCTCCTAAGGGTTCAGAGAATTAGGGGTACAGTAAAGTACTAGGTTATATTAATACCAAAACAACTAAGGCCATGATTAAACTAATGTACCAGTCATAGGCATGGAATTCACGTAAGAAGCAGGTGCTAAGTATACAGAAACATGCTGGTCAAGTAAAGCCTAACTTAACATGCAGAGGGGAGTTTAGGATCCTATATACATGTTGAATACTAAGTAAAAGCTGTCACACCTCCTTTTTCATCGGTGAGGGTAATAAGGGAGTTTTTCAACTTTAAGTGACATTATTCGATTTTTGGGATTTATTTTTATTTATTCAGAGTCGCCACCCGGATTTTTACGGTGTTCCGGGACACCATTTATTTATTAAAAATCTCAAAACTGAGGAATTTTTGACTCCGTTTAAATTGTCTGCGAACCAGAAATCCGGGTAAGGAATTCTTTTAACCGGGAGAAGGTGTTAGGCATTCCCGAGTTTCGTGGTTCTAGCACGGTCGCTTAATGATGAAACTTGGCCTAAATTGTTTAATTACTGCTTTTATACCTATGTGTATTTTTTATATTTTTACCGCTTTTATTATTCACTTATTTAAAGGATTACCTCAATGCGAGTTACGCGTACGTATACTCGTTTAGTTTTGGTGCATCAAAAATCATGTCACGCATACGTATACACAATTTGTCACGCTTAATTACTTAAGAAAAACCTCCAAAGCCGCGCGAACGCATACCTTGTTTTTATTTTGAAAAAAAATCGTGATTATGTCATGCGACCATGTACACAACCACGATGATAGATTAAAAGCACGCCTATATTAGCGACGCTCATTATGAGTTATTTTTGAACTAGTTTGAAATTAATCAAAATTATAGATAAAAATTGCTACGTTATTCATCAACATTATATGAGAAAATGTAATTTACAAAACAAAAAATATGGAGTCTTATTAAAAATAAAAAGATGTCAAAAGTAGAGTATCTTATATTTAATCAATACTCAAATTTTATTCCAACCAAAGTTACTAAATAGGCAAAAGACCAATATATCTAACATAAAAGCCAATAAACAATTAATCTTCACAATCTTAAATTAAATTCCGTAAACATCTCATAAATCCATCCAAACATGTATTTGAAAGATAAAACCAAATAGAGGCTATAAAAAATCAACAGATGACCAAAGCACAAACATAATGTATTCATTGGATTAAAGAGTGCATCATAGGCAGTAGAAGAAATGAACCTTTGAGAAATTCCCTTCTAAAATTGATTCAACAACCTTCAAAATATACAATGAAGGAAAAAATATCAATTAAACTTGAGCAGAAGCTAAGAAAACAACCTGGATCGGGAATATGGACGCGAGCTCAACGAATTCGAATGTGACCTCGCCGGCGAAACTCGAACTCAGTCTTGGAGCTGCCGTTTTTTTTTTTCTGCAAACAAAAGGGCCTATTTGCTCAAGCTTTTAGCTCAGTTTTGCTGGTCTTTAGAGGTTGTTTAGAAGCATTTTGGAACTGGTTTTGGCCGAGTTTTAGAAGTTGCTTTGGGGTGGTTGTTGGATGGTTTCAACAGGATTTTTCCGGCAACCAGAAACCTTAACAAGCAATATGGGGTAAATCATCACGAAATTACAGAATAATCAAGATAACGGAGTGGACACAATAGAAAAAATAAACACATCGTTGTAAACAAACTCAGATCCATAGGTGAAAGCTAAGACTTTAGGGTTTTTAACGAAATAACTCAGACACAAAGGGAAAAGGCTCGAATAAAGCTTAAACATAATAAAAATCATAAGATAATACTTAAAATATGAAGGGAAATCATTTTTGAAAAGAGGTTTGAAAACCCTAGCTAGAAGGTGAAGAGTCACTTCAAGAAAAATCGGAAAACCTTTCGAAAACACCAAAAATAGCTCGGAATAAGCCAAGATCTGTTATAGATCTATGAAAATCAGAGACTGATAGTTAGGGTTTCATAGAGACAACCCAAAGAGAAGGAGAACCAGCTAAAGAACCACTGGTTCTAGCCGAAAAATAAGGAAATTTTACTTGGATGGCCATGGATGGCCGGAGAATGGCATGTGAGATCATGGGAGGTAAGTGAACCGCCTCTGGTTCCCTTGAAACCCTCAGGACAACATCAATCTGGTGTAGGAGGAGAGCCATAGGCTGGGGGTGGTGGTGAGACCACCATGGTTACCGACAAAGCAATGGTCGGAGAAGGGGATAGGTTTAGCAGAGGGAGTCGAAGAGATGAGAGGAGAGGACGGCAGAGTGTAACAATAGAATGAGAGGGGGAATGAGGGTTTGGGGTAGGTCGTTTAGGATTAATTAAGGAAAGGGGTAATCTGAGCCGTTGATCAAAATGATCAACGACCAGGATTTAAGAGGACCTGGGTCGGGTTAGGTGGAGGTTTGGGCTTGGGTCATTTTAATTGGGGTTTGGGCTGGTTTTAATAGGTTAGAATTGAAGTGAAAAAATGGCTATTTATTAAATACCCCATAAAAAATAGATAAATAATTTATAAAAATAGCTGATAATTATAAAAATAAAATTGATGCTTAATAAATTAAATTAACATGATTAGTTAGTATTTAAAATATAAAATGACTAATTATTGGTCCAAAATAGCATAAAAATTTTGATTAGGCTATAATTTCAAAGTTATTACAATTATAGCCAAAGAGTGCCAATCTGGTTAATTGTGAAATAATTTGATCTTACCAAGGCCAAAAATAATGTATTAAGTCAAGATATGTCTTTGAAATTATTTGTAATGCAATTTATAATTAATTACTAGAGATAAAAATATTGGATAAATTGGAAATAAATTTGTAAAAATATGAGAAAATTATGGAAAAATACTGACTGTTATGGAAACCTGATTTTGAAGGTATATATGCAAATTTAAAAAATAATTTGAGGAAAAATTGGGTATCAACAGCTGCTCCTCTTTACCCAGGAAAGATGGAAGAGTTGTCGGGTAAAGACATGATGGCCAATTTGACCGAGTGGAAATAGCTTGAAAGGTTCGGGCCGCCCCCTGGTTTCTGAGCTTCCTACATATCCCTGGTTTTACAGGAATCAGGACGTACGTAGTTCAGGAGACACCGGCGAAGTATAACGATGAAGTTCTATAAGGATGGATGCAAAGTGCAAGGTTGGGTGCACAAGCGGCTTACGGGGTAGTTAGGAGAACCGTGACGGGACCGCGCCTGCCATGATGGTTGTTTCTTGCTGGGTTACCTGCAAATGAGTAATACAAACATGCCGTGCGTAATTTAAACATGATGCAAATTCCCGTTGCACGATGAATGATGTCTTTGGACAGTTAAGGATGACGTCTTTAGACCATGATGTCCTGGGCCATGAATTTCTTGATGCAGGATTCGCAGGCCATTAAATGATGTTCTCGGGCCATGAAGATGGTGCCTCTGAATGATGACGCCTTTGAATAATGATATGCAAACTGATAAAAGAGATCCTCAGGCCATGGCATGGTGTTCTGGGGACATGAGGATGGTGCCTCCGAACGATGACGCCTTTGGATAAGTTGGCGATATTTTAGCCCATGAAGATGCAATCATATGATGCTGAAAAGGCAGAGCTTAGTTTTGCGAATTAAAGGGGTAGATCTTAGCCCAAAAGGAAAGCGTAGTAAATAATGCTAGGGGCATCGGTCACTTTTGAGAAGTAAATGGAGGTAGCGTTTAACCTCGGAAGGCAGAAAGGTAGCCTTATGCAAGATGTGAATGCAGATGGAGACAGCGTTTAGTATCGGAAGGCAGAAAGGTAGCCTTATGCAAGATGCGAATGCAGATGGAGACAACATTTAGTCTCGGAAGGCATAAAGGTAGCCTTATGCAAGATGCGAATGCAGATGGAGACAACATTTAGTCTCGGAAGGCATAAAGGTAGCCTTATGCAAGATGCGAATGCAGATGGAGACAGCGTTTAGTATAGGAAGGCAGAATGGTAGCCTTATGTAATATGCGAATGCAGATGGAGACAGTGTTTAGTATCGGAAGGCAGAAAGGTAGCTTTATGCAATATTTAAGGAAGGACAACAGAAATTTATAGCTGGTGTTAAATTGTGGTAGAGCATTGTGATAATGAAGCATTGTTTGTGCTGATAATAAGTGTCAGCGTGATGAGTTTGAGGAACGGTGTCTGTCTTTTGAGCGGATAATATGTCTCGGGGCTTTTGCAATTTTGTGTCTGCATCCAAAGAAAGATCGTGAGTTTTGTAAAGGGGAAATGTTAGTTCGCATTCCTGCTGGCTTTGCTTGGCTCGTTTGCTTGATCATGATGCTACTGTCTGTATCATTGGGGTAGTGTTCACTAAACAAGCTGCTTCAGGAAAACAAAATATGCATGATTTTGTAAGATATAATATATAATCTAAAATAGTTTTAGATGAACCGACGACCTGACACGGCTTGAGATATTGCGACCTCTCCCACTGCGGAATTTTGAGGGTCCTCCTCAAAATTCTGCCCCAGTTTGCTGGGTGGACGCCTCTGACTGCTGCTCGCGCGGTGATTGGCTGAACTTGACTGGTACTCACTTCGAAATTTTGAGGGCCCTCCTCAAAATTCTGCCCCAGTTTGCTGGGTGGACGCCTCTGACTGCTGCTCGCGCGGTGATTGGCTGAACTTGACTGGTACTCACTTCGAAATTTTGAGGGCCCTCCTCAAAATTCTGCCCCAGTTTCCAATTGCGGGGAAAAATAGATTTTTATTGAATTGTGACCGAACCCATAGGGCTGCCTACGTATCCCCTCTTAAACGGGAATCAGGTCAGGCGTAGTTCAAATTACATCACTGAGAAAGCATAAATATTACACATAGTAGCGTTTGACTGCATCTGAATTGATCGGTTTCGGCCAAACTTCTCCATCCATTTCTGCAAGTATGAGCGCTCCTCCTGTCAGCACTCTATAAACCATGTACGGACCTTGCCAGTTGGGAGAGAACTTCCCCTTGTCTTCATCTTGATGTGGAAAGATTTTCTTTAACACCAGTTGCCCTGGTGTGAATCGTCTCGGCTTGACTTTCTTGTTGAAGGCCCTGGCCATTATGTTCTGATATAGTTGACCATAACATACTGCATTCATTCTCTTCCCGTCTATGAGGGCTAGCTGCTCATAACGACTTCTTACCCACTCTGCATCGCTGAGCTCAGCTTCTTGTATAATTCTTAGAGATGGAATCTACACTTTGGCACGAATTGCATCCCCTGTACCATAAACTAGCATATAGGGAGTTGTCCCTGTTGATGTGCGGATAGTGGTGCGGTATCCCAATAAGGTGAATGATAACTTTTCATGCCACTGCTTGTACCTTTATATCATCTTCCTTAGTATTTTCTTGATGTTTTTGTTAGCGGCCTCTACAGCTCCATTCATCTAAGGTCTGTATGCTGTGGAATTCTTGTGTTTGATCTTGAAAGTTTCACACATAGCTTTCATCAAGTCACTGTTGATATTAGAACCATTGTCGGTGATGAATGACTCTGGAACTCCGAACCGACAAACAATGCTGCGGACAAAGTCGGCCACGACTTTCTTAATAAGTGCTTTGTAGGAGGCTGCTTCGACCCATTTAGTAAAGTAGTCAATGGAGAACAAAATGAACCTATGGCCATTAGAAGCGGCAGGCTCGATTGGTCCAATAACGTCCATACCCCAAGCGGCGAACGGCCATGGCGAGCTGGTTGCATTGAGCTCACTTGGAGGTACCTTTATCGTACCCCCATGTATCTAGCAGCGGTGGCAAACATATTGGATGCAGTCCATTTCCATAGTCATCCAAAAGTAACCAGCTGTAGTATTTTCTTTGCTAAAACAAAACCGTTCATATGTGGGCCACAGGTCCCAACATGCATTTTGATCACGCTCAACTATGTCTTCTATAAAGACTAAACGGGCGTTGCAAATAAAATCCTGGGGTATTATGCCCAGAGTCGATCCCTCAGGGAATTGACGTATCAAGCAGGCTGTTT
>ML324366.1:0-21103 GCA_005239505.1 Nicotiana paniculata | reverse complement strand
AGAACAATTAGATAATTTTCATATAGGAAATTTAATGAATATAATAGAAGAATGTAATCATGACTTTAAAAAAGGCAAATGTTTAGATAGTAACCCTTATTTTATTTGTAAATGGTATCCTAGTAAAGAAAAAAGGGCTAAATGCACGAGTTGTTACAAAGAAGGATGTATAATGTGCATAGAAAAAGAACTAAACATAATAATAAATGACAAAAAAGAATTTAAAAAGGAAGATGAATCTATAAGCAATGAAAGAATTTTAAAGTTAGAAATNAGAAGACTATTTAGAAGAACTAATGAATGAAGAAGTATACGATACCTTTATATGTAATGAAGATAAAAGACTAAGTACTTTAAAAGTTTTAGTAAGACTTAAAATAGAAGGATATGAAATAGAAACTTTAGCGTTGGTAGATTCAAGATGTACCAAGTGCATCATAAACAAGAAAATAGTACCACCAGAATTAATAAAAACACTAGATAAGCTTGTCGCAACCATGCAAATGGACGGGACGCATAATATATATAAACATTATATTAACAAAGCACAAATTAGTTTTATAAATACTTGTTTAGAATCTTATAAACCAAGTTATAAAATGGATAAGATATGAGTTAGAGCTTTAGATATTAATATAGACTTTGTAATAGGATTAAGTTTTATGTTATATAATAATGAGAGTTGTTTAATAAGTAGAGACGGATTAATCTTTTTTAAAAACATAACCCATACGCCTGTACATACAACTAGAATAAAGACAACTTTAAGGCAAAAAAGTCTAGAAGATATAAAACAAGATAAATGTTGTGAAGAATGCGAGACTAATAAAACTTGTTGTAAGAAAGAACTAAATTTACTATTAAAGAAGAAGAAACCTTGGATAAAAACTATGATTTTGTAGAAGTAGAAACAGAATTATACAATTTCCAAACAGGAATAAAAATAATATGAATAATAGAAAACCAAAAGGACCTAGACAGTATAATTAGAATTCTAGGTGAAATAGAAATAATAGGAGAAAAAACCTTAAAACATTGGGAAAATAATAAGATATTATGTAAATTAGATATTATAAATCCAGATTATGTAATAAAAACAGCCTCGATAGAAGCAACGAATCAAGATATAGAGGATTTCAAAATTCAAATTAAAGAACTATTAGAATTAGGAGTAATAAGAAGATCAACATCTAGACACAGATCAACATCGTTTATGGTAAGAAACCATAGCGAAATAGTAAGAGGAAAGGCTAGAATGGTAATAAATTATAAAAGACTCAATGATAATACGAACACAGACGAATATAAATTACCAGATAAAACTGAATTAATAAATAGAATACAAGGAAAAGAATCTTTAGTAAATTTGACTGTAAATCAGGATACTGACAGGTAAAAATGCATAAGGATAGTATAGAATGAACGTCATTCACTTGTCCAAATAATGCCATTTGGGATCAAAACGACACCGCCGATCTTCCAGAGAAAAATGGATAATATCTTTGGAGAATACAAAAGATTTGTACTTGTATACGTAGATGACATCCTAGTCTTTAGTAAAGATATAAAAGAACATTTAGGGCACTTACAGACAATCTTTAGACTTTTTGTAGAAAATGGAATAATAATTAGCAAGAAAAAGATGGAATTGTGTAAAAATTATATAAACTTTTTAGGAGTAACCCTAAGAGAAGGAAAATTAAAGTTACAGCACCATATAACTAAAAAGGTTTTAGAAATTCCAGATAAACTAAATAATACAAAAGAATTACAAAAATTCTTAGGAATTATAAATTATGCAAGGCCATTTATAAAAGATTTAGGAAAAATAGTTGGACCCTTATATTCAAAGACAGGTATAAAAGGACAAAAACAGTTCAATACAGAAGATATTAAGATTGTCCAAAAAATAAAAGAAATTCCTGATCTAAATCTACCATTAGAGACAGATTATATTATAATAGAAACGGATGGTAATTTAGCTGGATGGGGAGCTATATTAAAGGCCAGACCCAATAAATATAGTGATAAAAAAGAAGAGAAAATATGTGCATACCATAGTGGAAAATATAAAGAAAAAGGAAATATGAGTAGTATAGATGCCCAGATATTAGGAGTAATATATGAATTAAACAGTTTTAGACTATATATTCTCAATAAACCAGAAATATTAGTTAGAACTGACTGCGAAGCAATTGTAAAATTTCATAAAAAGACTAATAATAAAAGTAACAGTAAAAGAAGATGGTTAAAATTCCTAGATATAATTTCTATATACAATATAGAATGTGAACATATAAAAGGAAAAGATAATAATCTAGCAGACCAACTAAGTAGACTAACCAATAACTCTACTTTATTTTCTACAGCATGAGGCCCACAAAGATTTCAGACAAAGGCAAGGGTATCCAGGCAATCGGTACAGACTTATACAAACAGACAGTATTGGGTAATGTACAATTTAGACCTCACAATTTAGTAAACAATACTTTAGAAAGAATGTATTTTGGAAAATACAATCTTATCGCATACCCTTCATCTAATATGACTTTTAGACATTTGCCAGACCACACTATAGACAGAAAACAAAAGTGTTTGATAGACAACATATGGATTTCACATAACAAGCAAGACACAAAACATCTCATTGCATCTTTAAAAGCTCTGGGACAGTATTTTACAGATAAAAATAGAGACAAAAAGTTTAAATTTTATGTAGTTATACACGGAAAAGCAAATGGAGTTTTCCACACTTGGATTGAGGTCGATCAAAGATGTAGAAAAACCAAATTTTAAGGGATTCAATGATTTTACGGAAGCTTTAGACTATGCTAGAGGAATTTTAGGACCAAATTACTATATTTCACCATCCCTTAGACAGAACCCATAAAAAACACCACAATACAATATACAGAAAGATACAGACAAGATCATATTCTGCGACCACTGCCACTCCATGACTGAAGCCTTCAAAAAGCTAAATCAAAAGAATGAAGGACTAGTCCAAGAAAATACAAATCTTGAAAAAAAAATGGAGATTCTGAAGAAACAGCTAAGACAGACAGAGCACGAACTAGCTCAAGCCAAGGGTTTTCCATCCCAACAAAAAATGGATGAGATGGGTGTACATTCCCCTCTGAATGTTAAGAAATCTACTGTATCAGATAGAGATACAGCTAGTCCGGTTCAAACGGTAGCCGGTAAAGACTCATCAAATCCATTGACAACTGTCACTTTGCTAAAAAGTGAAGATGAAGGAACTTCATCACAGACTAAAAGAAAATTACCAAAGACGCTAAGACAAAAAAAGAAGAAATCAGTATCGAAAAGGAGGGAAATACAACAAATAGTACAACAGATATTAGAAGATTATTTCAAAGGAAAGGAGAACGAAGACAAACATATTAACCCAGCTCCAGAAACAGGATCTAGAGACAGATCTAGAAATGAAGACTCCAATTCTGAAGACTCTAACTCTGAAGAAAATGATCAGAGGATAAATTATTTTCAAAACGCCCAAGACCCAGACGACGATGACTCAGGAATGAGTTTCGATTCCATAGAAATACATAATCTCAACACATAAAAAAAACGTGTATATACAAGTATAAATACAAGTACGAATACGTATGAATGTCAATTTCAATAAAGATGAAGACGACGAAAGAAAAGAAAAGGAATCTGCTTTAATAAAGCAACTACAAGAGAAAGGACAATAATGCAAAGCCATCTTCAATGACTTCACGTGACGATGGGGCCCAAAGTGTACCCGACTGAGTTATAAAAATGCTTTTGTAATTTGAAATATGCATTTGAAGTCCGGATTTTTTCCTATAAAAGGAGAAGCTCACAAGCAAAGAGAAGTAAGAAGAACACGGAGGCAAAAACCATTCAAAACCAAACTCTCCAAAAAATCCTTATGTTTCTTTCCTTAGCCAAAATATCCTCTCCTCTAGTATAAAACTTTCTTTGTAAAATTTTAAAATATTGTGCAAGTAAGCTAAGTAGGAGCAAAGTTTCCGGGTTTTCCCGAAAGGAAAAACTCACCTCACTCCTTAACTATGTAAGTTTTATATGTTTTATATTCTCTGTAATATCTTCCCCTATATGTAAATTACAAGTTTTATGTAGAGGTGTTAATCGGGTGGGCCGGGCCGGGCTGGGTAGGGGAAAATGTGAACCGTACGGGTTATGAACCGGGCCAGTTACGGGTTGAGGCTTAACGGGTTTAACGGGTTCTTCGGGTAAAAATTAAACCGTAAGGGTTACGGGTAAACTGGGCCGGGCCGGGTTAACAGTAAATTATTATTTTTTTTTTAATTTTTTTGTATTTGTTATAACTATCGTAAAAATATAAACAAAATAATAAACTTATAAAAATAGTGTTTGAATAAAGGATGCAAAGACTTTAAAATTCTTATATTTGAATATATCATTAAGAATTTACTTATAATTTGCAAGTTCAAAACTTCAAACTTGCAAATTAAAGTTTACATTTAATACTTCAAATTAAAGTTCAAACTTGCATTTATACGTCTAATAATATTAAAATAACAAACTAAAACATTAAGCATAAATGTATAATATGTCTAATAATATTTAAAAAACAAAAAAAGAATGTAACCGTTAAAACCGGTTCGGTCCGGGCCGGTTTAACCGGTAAGTGCACTGTTCATTTTGACCGGGTTGGACCGGTCCGGGTAACCGGTAGAAAAATTATAAACGGACCAACCCCTTCTACCCCTCCTACCCAGCCCACCCGGCCCCCTTCGTACGAGGTCGGTCTGGTTCCGGTTTCAACCGGTCTGGGTCGCGGAAACGGGTCAACCCGGCCCGTTTGACACCCTTAGTTTTATGTTATGATTATCTTTATAAATCTTTTTAAGTTCTTTTAACATGAATCTGTTATACCTAGTAAATGGTTATTCTCTTAATTTCTTAATAAATTCGATGGATTAACCTGTAAATTCCTAGGCATTGAAGGGGCTATTGTTAAAGTCCATTTGATAAGAGGACGCTTTAAATAGTCATGATCAGAGTGTGATTAAAGAAGATAGTTGTTAAGAGTATAGATTAAGAGAAAGAGATGAACAGTAAAACGGGGTTCATGACTGGACATAGTCCAGATTAATTAAAAAAAAAAGGGAAGAAAAATCAGAGAATTAATTCATAGAATTTACATGATTAATTGAATAAGAAGAGGTGAGTAAGTATCGAGTAGGACAATACAACTATAAGAAAATAATATTCTTAAGCAACCCTCTATTCAAACAACACTTTTTAAAAGAAAAATACATTTTCATCGAAATACCACAACACCTCTATTATTTTGGTATCAGAGCTAGAAGATTCTAGGCCTATTATCATAATTCATGAATAAATCATTAGTAGAAATAAGAAAAGAATTAGACTTATTATACGAAATATATAGATATTTACATACCAATAAGACCAATAGAGAAAGATTATCCAGACTCATAAATATAATATCCGCCTTAGAATATAGTTGGATAGTATTATTAAAACAAAAGAATTAGTAAATATATGAGAAGAACTTGGTACGCTAGAGATATAGGTATTACTTTTAAAAATATTCAGAGAGAACAACTAAAGATACTTAATAACGAAAAGAAATATAGTTGGCTTATTAGACCTAAAATATTTATAGAGCAATACGAGGAATACTATCAAGTAGATAACATACTAAATAGATTTCATTGGGAAATAACTGTCGTAGCAAGCGATATACTAGAAAGCAAAAGAAGAATATGATATTATAAAAGGACCTTTAGATATAGTGCACCTTTAGGATAATACTAGAAGAATTTTGGGCCACAATCTTATGAAACAACATAGTTTCACTAGATTTATAAGTTGCCACTATAAACTGATATATATTACCTTAGAGAATATTAACAATTATAAAGACTATATAGATCAGTTAGAAATACAATTAGCTCTTTGCGAAAGACCAGAAGACGACAAATTAAACAATCCAGAACTTAAAAATCATATTATTTCAGAAATAGAAACATTAACCATAGAAATAGAACGAGAAAAAGATTATCTTAGGTTAATCATAAACGAGATAAAACATATCCCATTAGGATAAATAATATTTATGAGACAACATCCTTTAACTAAATGAATAGTCTTTAATTATTGGATCTTAAGTGGAATCTTACAAAGAAAAACAGAATTAAATAAAAGTAAAAAAAAAAAATTTTGGATACCATTAGGCTAATCAAAATAGATAATTTAAAGCACTTGGAATATTTAGACTTAAAAATACCCTTTGAAAATAAATATAGAAGTTTAAAAGATCAGACTATTATAAAGTGTAATTTCAGTAATAGAGAACATATTCTACATACAGAAGACAAGCAATACAATACTTTAGTAGATTTAATAATAAATCTAAGTGAAAGGTTTCAACAGGATAATAAACATAATAGATAAGTTTTAGAAGAGAAAATATGTGCATACCATAGTGGAAAGTATAAAGAAAAAGGAAATATGAGTAGTATAGATGCCGAGATATTAGCAGTAATATATGGATTAAACAGTTTTAGACTATATATTCTCAATAAACCAGAAATATTAGTTAGAACAAACTGCGAAGCAATTGTAAAATTTCATGAAAAGACTAATAATAAAAGTAGCAGTAGAAGAAGATGGTTATACTTCCTAGATACAATTTCTATATACAATATAGAATTTGAACATATAAAAGAAAAAGATAATAATCTATCAGACCAACTAAGTAGGCTAACAAATAACCCTACTTTATTTTCTACAGCATGAGCCCAACAAAGATTTCAGACAAGGGCAAGGGTATCTAGACAATCAGTACAGACTTATACAAACAGACAGTATTGGGTAACGTACAATTTAGACCTCACAATTTAGTAAATAATACTTTAGAAAGAATGTATTTAGGAAAATACAATCTTATCACATACCCTTCATCTAATCTGACTTTTAGACATTTGCCAGACCACTCTATAGACATACAACAAAAGTGTTTGATAGACAACATATGGATTTCACATAACAAGCAAGACACAAAACATCTCATTGCATCTTTAAATGCTCTGGGACAGTATTTTACAGATAAAAATAGAGACAAAAAGTTTAAATTTTATGTAGTTATACACAGAAAACAAATGGAATTTTCCACACTTGGATTGAGGTAATAAACTCGATCAAAAATGTAGAAAACCCACTTTTTAAAGGATTCAGTGATTTTACAGAAGCTTTAGACTATGCTAGAGGAATTTTAGGACCAAACTACTATATTTCACCATCCCTTAGACAGAACCCAGAAAAAACACCACAATACAAAAAGGGAAGAAAAATCAGAGAATTAATTCATAGAATTTACATGATTAATTGAATAAGAAGAGGTGAGTAAGTACCGAGTAGGACAATACAACTATAAGAAAACAACATTCTTAAGCAACCCTCTATTCAAACAATACTTTTTCAAAGAAAAATACATTTTCATCGAAATACCATAACACCTCTATTATTTTGGTACCATAACACCTCTATTTTTAGAGATGAACATAACCCATACGCATGTACATACAACTATATTTTTTATTTTTATTTTTTTAATCTGGACTCTGTCCAGTCATGAACCTTGTTTTACTGTTCATCCCTTTCTCTTAATCTATACTCTTAACAACTATTTAATACAGCATGAGGCCAACAAAGGCTCGCCAACATAATATATATATACCGAAGGTAGGATTAATCATCCATGTCTTATTGTAAAACACTAAAAATTACGTCAAATACAAAAATAGAGCAAATGTATCAAAACTTACGCCTAAAAGAATTACATCAGACATAAAAATAGACTAAAATAATAAAAAATGCACATTCAAATGCGAGTTTCCTTTAAATCGAATAACTAGATACTTAAGAGTTAGTTAATTATTTAACAAAAACTAAAAGTTCTCACTTTTAAAAAAAATTAAAGAATCTAACTGCTAAAACTTAAAGGAAGCACAACATCACTTTAGTGAAGCAACATGCCTGATAGCACACCTAGATAAATCAATATCTATATTGCAGGGGTTGATGAGAATACCAAAGTAGAGTTATTAAGATTAACAAGCTTCTTTATGAGTTTGTTTCCTATGAGATATCTGGGGCTTCCACTTTCACCAAATAAGTGGAATAAAATGGATTGTCGCATATTACTGAGAAAAATCACAGACAAGATCAATGGTGTGTTTGCCAAACATTTTTCATATGTAGGGAGAGTGCAAGTGATAAACTCCATCATGTTTTCTTTGCATAATTTTTGGGGAGCTGTATTCATATTGCCACAAAGCATACTCAAAGTTGTAGACAAAAAGTGGAGGGATTATTTGTGTGGTAGTACAAAAAAAAAGAAAAACAACATTAGTGTCATGGGAAAATATATATGCTCACCAAAAAATTTGGGGGCCTAAACATAAAAATTGTAGATCCTGTAACTTAGCTTCTGTAGGGAAACTAATATGGCTCTTATGTGAGAAAAAAAAGATGTGTTATGGGTGAAATTGGTTCATGGAGTGTATATGAAGAAAAATGAAGATATCTGGCTCGTTTGCCTCCATCTGATTGTAGTTGGTACTTGAGGAAATTATATAAATTGAAGGAGGGTATGGGGAGCTAGTATTATGAGAGAATATACACATTGACAACAAATATCATAACGGGTGGTTACTTAGCATTGAAGGGGACTAGAGAAAAATTAGAGAATGCAAAATTGATATGGCATGCCGTTCTAATACCTAAACATAGGTTCATCCTGTGGTTGGAAATACAAGATAGGCTTTTGACAAAGCAAAAAATGGATAAAATGAGATTCAATTGTGAGACTACATAGTGCATCTATGTGAAAGGGGCAGTGAAGAAAGTAGATAACACTATTTCTTGAGTGTGATTGGGTCAAACCAGTGGAGAAAAATATCAGATCTTGGATAGGGCAAGAAGTCAAACTGACACATGATAAGCAATGGCTGCAACAGATAGGGAAGAAGAGATGAAAAAAAATCATGAAGGTGACATTAGCTGCTGTAGTAGGAGCACTAACATACCACATCTGGATAGGTAGAAATTGAAATTTGTATAGGAATTTTATTGCCAAAAGAGAATGTGTGATACAACAAATACAAAATAAGATTAGGGAGCGAGTGAAAATATTGCGAGAAGGTAGAAGAGCTAGGAAATGTACATCCTTTATTCATCGATTATGTAATTAGAGCTTGGTTAATGAGGTCTTAGATCCTCTTAGTCGGGGTTAAAATGCTCTTAGGTGTCTTATTCTTTGATGTGTTAATGATTTCACAATTATTACTAAAAAAAATAATCTTTAAAGGACTATATTGAACCCACACCCACACATATAGGAGACCATTTTGTTACCAGTCTTCTTATTTTAAAAATATGAAATGACCAGAATACCCTCATTGGGTAGCAGCACGGGCGTTCACGAGACATAGACGACAGACGCTAACAAGACAAAGTCGGTTACATTTGAGATTTTGTAAACAGCGCCGTCACTTTAGCCGTTTATGTTCTCCCAGCAGGGAAACAAATCAAAGGTTTCG
Organism: Nicotiana paniculata; assembly: GCA_005239505.1. NCBI lineage: Eukaryota > Viridiplantae > Streptophyta > Magnoliopsida > Solanales > Solanaceae > Nicotiana > Nicotiana paniculata. The sequence goes on along the minus strand of ML324366.1, from coordinate 11,495 downwards.
AACCAGCTCTTACCACTCGAAGCTCAACGTTTCTACTCGCGGGAATTTGAGGTTTCACTCTTTGTCCCTTTCAGTTATTTTTTCAATTTTCCACAAAGGTTACCGCAGAAATCATGTAATTTATTTCACTTAAAAAAAAATAAAAATTATTCAACTGCTATCAGTTTTCTGAGAAGCCGTGAGTAGCTCACTCAAGTTTATTTTACAACTCTTCAATTGTCATTGCTATATGTACAGGTTCTTGGCTATTTTTAGAAAATAAGACATAAAGGATTAGTTATTGTCTTATAATCACATTGTTCTTTTGTATTTCTGTACTTTTTGCAGCAATGGGTCGAAGGAAATCTAAGCCAAATCGTTCAGTAGGAATTTTGGAAGGAGAAGTTCCTAATGGGCAATTAAACGGAAAAATGGATGCTGAAACTGCAAAAAAAGATGAGTCTTTTGAAGTCGACGTGCCATTTTTTGTTGAAGTTGATAGGTCTAATTGGTTATCCGATGAACATATGGATATTTCTGAAATTATTTTATCTGATTTGAATGTTAGTGAAGAGTTTGGTCATTATATATTGGATGATGAGTTTTTCCGGGATGAGGGATATCTATTGAGGTTCAGGGTGAGTAATGTTAATGAGTATCTTAATAGGATAAAGTTAGGTCATTGGCCTGTATTATCTGCTAGTAGTATATGTTTGGAAATTGTAGCGAAAAAGGAGGAGGGTTTGGAGGAAAATGTTGTGTTGGTGAAGGGAAATTTTGATGGACCTGATGAAGGTATATCAGCGCTAGTCCATTTGGCTAGTTTGAAATTCTTCACATTGAGGCCTGTTACGGGGCATATTGTTCCAAGTTGTTTAGCATCTATACGGTTGAGGGTGGAGATTCTAAAAAGTGCATTTGACGCGTGTGAGTCACTTCTTGATACATCCAGACAGCTATGGAAAAAGAGCATGATGCATGTGATGGCTTGGCTGCGTCCAGAGGTTGTGACTTCAGAGGCTAGATATGGATACGAGGTGGCAGCACATTCGGATGTTGGTCTAGCTTCAGGGCTGGCTGGAAGTTCTGCTTCAAGGAAATGTTCTAGGTTTGATGTAGCTAGTTTCTATGAAGCTATTAAACCATCAAAGTGAGTGTTTGCCATAAAGTTTATATTTATGTTGGCTATGTACAAATTTCCTCATACTTGGCTTGCATTCATGATGTTTCCTGCAGGGAGGAGCCGATGCTGGACGATCACCTCCCTGGTTTGCTTCCTAAGCTTAGACCTTACCAGCGTCGTGCAGCTTATTGGATGGTGCAGAGGGAGAAAAGAAATTTTGGTGGCTCTTTGCAAAGCAAAATAGATCACTTTATTTCTCCTCTATGTATGCGACTGAGTTTAATTGAGACCTTTATGACAATATATTACAATCCATTTTGGTATGTTTCTCTCTCTTTAATGAACAGAATGTTACCATCAGATTCACTGAATTGACCATCCTTTGAAGTATTTTTCATCCATGGTTCATCCAATAGGTCCCCTTGTTGTGAAATGGACACTTCCAACTGTTGGAACTAACTGAATTTGGTTTTGCTATCTTGCGTTTTTTGAATTCAAAATGTGGGCGATCAGTTTAACGTCATTTTCTGTTCTTTGGATTGGGATGTGACTTGTTATCTACATCCCTAATTTCAGGACAAGAATCCATTGGCCCCCCTTTTTTGAAAAGGTCACATAAATGGAAAATATCATTCTTCCTGATGGCTTGGATCACTATTGATTGGTTCCTCTTCCTTTTTTTCCATAGCTCTCAACTATATTGTTCTTAATTCAAGTATAAGGAGTCAAAAATTGAAAAAGAACTATTTTGGATTGAACTGATATCTCCCTTAAATATCTCTTTTATTAAGTTATATTGGTCATACTTTTTAACCACTTAGGCAGAGTTATCTAATGATCAGTTTCTGATGTTATTTTCCAGTGGAAATGTATCCTTGCACGCAGAGATTGCCCCGCCAGTTGTTCCTGGTGGTATTTTAGCTGGTAAGCGAAATGACTGTTCACCCTTGATCCACCATTTTATATTATTGCTTTCTATCCTTAAAGAATTTCATTTTGTATCCCTTGGTGCTGAAAATGTGTTGGACGTCATAGAGTCTTTTCTAGGATAGGTAAGATCAATGGATCATACGGTTTCTTTGCCTTTTCTTTTCTGCTGGCTGATCCTCTGTACATATCTTAGCACCTTCTAGTGCTGTTCATTGATGGTATTTATCTTACTGATTAAAAATGTGGATATTATTTACTGTCTGACATGTGATTGCTTTCGGTAACAAACATGTCCTGTTGCTTTCAAAGAGGTCTTTTTTTCCCTTCAATTTTTCTTTTTGATTGAAACACTTTCCTCATATTTAATTACCTTATCATTGAGTTATTAAGGGATGCTTTGCTTATTTTCTGATAATAATTTCCATATAAGTAATTGGTGCATGCTTGAATGTTTCAATATATATGATGTTGGCAGTTCTGCAAATGTTACGTACCTCAACTGTGAACAATGCCTTTTGGCATTTTAGTCATTGAAAGCCTTACTTCGCTTGAGTTGCTTCTTCTGTTATTGTCATATTGCAGATGAGATGGGTCTGGGAAAAACTATTGAGCTGCTTGCCTGTATCATTACACATCAGGTGGCATCATCTTGTGTTGGCAATTTTACTGGTGAATTGCTGTCTGATGAGGGTCAGAAAAATAGTCTGAAAAGACTGAAAAGAGAGCGTGTTGAGTGTACATGTGGTTCTGTGAGTGAAAGCATCAGATATAAAGGATTGTGGGTTCAGTGTGATGTTTGTGATGCATGGCAACATGCAGATTGTGTGGGCTACTCACCTAAACAGAAATATGCAAAATGCGAAGCAATCTTAAATGTACAGCAGTCAGCTGTCAATATGTGCAAGCGAGCTAAACACAAAAACAATGTTAAAATAGTTGAGATGGAAGGCGGCTATATCTGCGAACCGTGCTCAGAACTGATCCAAGCTACTGTAGCGCCGGTTGCCACAGGTGCAACTCTTATAGTGTGTCCAGCTCCTATATTGCCCCAGTGGCATGCTGAAATTGTTCGGTATTCTTACTTATCCTTTCATTTTCCGTTGGTCCATTTCGAACATGTCATTTCTTCATGTTACCCTCCTGAATTACATCTTTTTCCTTTTGTTTCCTCCCAATAGAGTATGGTTCATAAAAGGCAGAACGATATATAAAACAGTTGACATAGATGTTACCAACCAAAAAAGTTTGTTCATGCATGTGTTTTTGGTCATCAAGAAGAGCTTTTAGTTATGTTTTGCTCAGTAGATGTTTCATTGGAAATTTTTTACTCTCTTGATATCATGTTCAGAGCTCCTTGTTATTAAAGATTTTAAAGTGTGGAATGGTTTTAACCGAGAGGCAGTAGTGTATAGTTGAAATTTTTGTCTTGAATCAGTTTGCAGATATGCACTAGTATAGTTTTTGAAAAGGTAACAAATCCAACATATTAATTGAATTATCAGCACAAAATTTGAGACATGCACTAGTATATGTTTTTCATAATTTGTTTTTTTTTTTGACTTTTAGTTGCTTTATTCTCCCGGCTTTACTTAAGTATATGTTCAGTTAGTGAATTAAACAACCATTTGATACCCCTACATCCTCATACTAGAGCTTGGCAGCTTTCTTGTCCTGTCTCTTGATGTCACCCTTTCCTTCCTTGAATCATTCTCTGGGATTTCCGGTCAGGACAAATCATGCTCCAGTTCTTTTGATTATAGCTGTCATCTGATGAATATTGTCCACAACATTTAGGCTTATGTTCATGCTTAGTGTTGAGCACCTATAATCCTATTGTGCAACTTTATGGCTGGAGTTGTTTCTGGACCTTGAATTATGAGATGGTGGGTGGTAATGGCAAATTGCAATCTGTGTATGACAACAAAACTGTGTCTAGTCATATCTCGTATTATTATATTACTGATAATTTTTCACCCTTCATGTTCAGAGCTCCTTATTATTAATGATTTTAAAGGATGGATATTGTGTTAGACTATGCTTACTGAGTTTGAAACCTTGAGGCAATAGTCTATAGTAAATTTATTGGCTTGAATTATAGTTTGTAGGTAAGCGCCACTAGATGCTTATCATATATTACTGGTGTGTTGTTTTAGTTGCTTTGTTCTCGTGGCATTACTTGATTATATGTTCGGTCAGTTAATAAAACAACCATTTGATATCCATGCATCCTCATATTAGAGCTTGGGCAGCTTAGTGATCTTGTCTCATTATGTCACGCTTTCCTTCCTTGGATCGTTCTCTCCTGCAATCAATTCAGGGCATATAATGCTCCGGAGTTCTTTCCTTCAATCACTTCAGGACACAGACTTCTTCTTGAATCATAGATGTAATGTGATGGAAATAGTCTGCAACATTTAGTCTAATTATTCATGGTGAGTGTTGAGCGGCTGTAATCCTGTTATGCAATATCATGGCTGGAGTTGTCCTGGAACTTGAATTATGAGATGCTGGGTGGTAACAGCAAACTGCATCCTGTGTATTTTGACAATTTTGTCTAGTTATATAACTGATTATGTGGATTGATAAAGACCTTAAACTTGACCGAAATCTTGAAGTGTTACAAATTGGTAACTGCATTCTGCTGTACTGCTCATTATCAGTGGTATGCATACCAAAAGTTCTGCTATTGAACTTTGCCACATAAATGAGGGTGAGTTTACAAATTGCAGCCCGTGCAAAGTGTTTTTTGCTACTGATTTTATGGACTTGTTAGAATCGTATGTTATGTAATCTATACAAGTCTAGACTTTTGTATAACTGTCAGTACCATCTTGGTACTTAAATTTGAAGAAAAACTTCTATACCATTATTAAAAAAATGAAGATATGAAAATTTGGAAATGTTATGTAATCTATACAAGTCTAGACTTTTGGTTCGTATCCAGCAGGTCGGGCGCCGAGGGTCTCCCGGAAACAACCTCTCTATCCCCTTTGGGGTAGGGGTAAGGTCTGCATACACTCTACCCTCCCCAGACCCCACTGGTGGGATTTTACTGGGTTGTTGTTGTTGTAGGTCTAAAATCTCCTATTTAGATGACCAGTTGTTGATACAAGAAAAGTAATCACTGATAATAAAGGGTAGTTGGTCTGTGGTCGATCTTTTTGAGTCCAATTTTGTGCTTTAGTTGTCTTGCAGAGAACTCAATCAAGCTTTCTTCCTTTTCCTGTTTCCTGAACTTATGGGAGTGACCAGGGGAAACTGTGAAAGAAGGGATTTTGTTTCCTTTTGCCTATTGCTTGGCTTGTACATTCACGTCTTGGGGGGGGACATTACTCTTCTCCCTAATGTACTCTCCTCTTATGATGACTAAGAGCAGGTTGTTTTCCATGGCAATATGAAATAAGTCTAGTGCTAGTTTTCTTGCCTTTCTTGGCCACATTATGCACAAAATAATTCCAGTCTTTTTTGAATGCTTATTCAAATTGTATATCTTGATTGCTTACCCAACACTCCTTCCTATTGATAGTCACACAAATCCTGGTGCGCTGAAAACATGCATTTATGAAGGCGTGAGGACTAGCTCTTTATCGCAGATGCCCTTGCCAGATATAAATGAGCTTCTCAGTGCCGATATCGTTTTGACAACTTATGACGTACTGAAAGAGGACTTATCACACGACTCTGACAGGCATGAAGGTGATCGTCGAGCTATGAGATTTGAGAAAAGGTTCCCTTCAGCCTGCAATTTCCTTTTTCTTTTTTATGATTTTGCTTTGATAGAGAGCTGTCTTAAGGGTGAAGTGCTGCTTTAGCTGACTTGTGTTGGTTCTTAATGCTGAAATCAAGGCATCACGGCAGACTCCTACATGATGCTACAACTTAAAAAAATTGATGCTGGAGTCTAGCTCTAGAAATGCTACTGGTGCTGTTATTAATCGAAAAGTATGTTTTATAGATCTCCTACCTTGTCAGTCCTTACCGGAGAAGAATTCTCCTTCTCTTTGAGTGACCTAAATTCAAAGGAGTTCTATCGGTTTGGTTATAGAGAGACATGGTTTTTGATGTTGCTTTTTGTTGTTAGTTCCTGAATATGTTCATATTATGATTGTAAAGGTGACAAATGCCTCCCCTTGTTTGCTTCTTATACACTATCTGGCTGGTGACTGTCCCCCAGAACCTATCCTTTATTTGCTATGTGACAACTTCTGAAAAGTATTTGACTGACTATTGCTGGGACCAGGTTATTGGGTCTGAAAGTGTGTATGGTAGGCATGCTGGTTGTATTTTCTTAATTTCGTCCATCTCTTTATTTTCCTTAATTTTCTTTTTCTTATCAAACTTATTAACTTCATTGCATAACATTTGATGATAATGACCATGGATGTGTGATCACTAATGATCATGGATGTGCATTAATGATGCAGTTGGTGCCTTTTGCCCCTTTTCCAGACTGATGTGAACTCTGAAAATATAGCATGAAGTTTTACAGCTTATACTTTTTTTTAAATACTTGAGGCTTTTACTGTGAGGAGATACATGGATTTTTTTGGACACATGATAAATTTTATCCATGTTTTTCCTTTATATTTGGGGGATGTCTGAAGCCATTACTTCAGGTATTCAAATTTATTCTCCTTTTATACTTTTTTTTCTTTTCTTTGGAACCTTGGTGGAAAATTAAGTAATGCTCTCAAAAACACTTATGATATGTTCTTAAAGGATCATAGAAATGTGTTTGGTTCATGGCATGATTTCCAGGCAATCTTGCTTGAAAGTGAGGTAAACTGTCCAGGCTAGCAGATCCTTATCCCTTGAAAAGGTGATTTTGCGCACATTTTTGGCGTTGAGCTTCCGTCTGTAAAGATATTCTCGAGTAATGATCTTAGCTGGTTTTTCCTCTTTTGACCTTGTTATCTAGGACCAATTTATGGCTAGGAAATCTAACCAGATTGCTGCTTTGGTCTTCTTATATCTCGTTTTTTGGCTTTCAGCTGTTTCCAGATCGAGGATAACTCTGTGGCGTTTCATGTTGCAGATATCCTGTTATACCTACTCTACTAACCAGAATATTATGGTGGAGGATATGTCTGGATGAAGCTCAAATGGTGGAGACTAATGCTGCTGCTGCAACTGAAATGGCACTAAGACTTCATGGAGTTCATCGGTGGTGCATTACAGGGACTCCCATACAAAGGAAACTTGATGACTTGTTTGGTCTTTTGAGATTCCTCAATGCAAGTCCTTTTAATATTTTTAGGTGGTGGACAGATATTATACGTGATCCTTATGAGGTTTGTGGTCTGGTCATTCTTAAGCAATAATTGTATGTATTATTTATGCACTTGACGCTTATAAGTTCCCATTCTCTTCTCTTTCTATCCTCTTCTCCCCTCGTTATCTCAGAGATATCTTTTTTGCTTTCCAGAAGGGAGATTCCAGAGCGATGGCTTTCACACATGATTTCTTTAAGCACCTAATGTGGAGGTCATCAAAGGTTAATGTTGCTGATGAACTGCAGCTTCCACCTCAAGAAGAGTGTGTCTCTTGGCTTTCTCTTTCACCAATTGAAGAGCACTTTTATCAAAGGCAGCATGAGACTTGTGTGAATGACGCTCGTGAGCTTATTGAAAGTTTCAAAAATGATATATACAAGAGAAAAGCACCTGGTGATTATATATCTTCTTTTCAATCATAGTATTAGCGGAAGCAATGTGTTCTGAGATTTACTTCTGTTGCAGGTTCCCAGTTGGAAGACGCTGCATCAGATGTTGTTATCACAAATATAGAGGCTGCCAAGCTCTTCAACTCACTTCTAAAACTACGCCAAGCCTGTTGCCACCCCCAAGTGGGGAGTTCTGGGTTGCGATCACTACAACAGTCTCCCATGACTATGGAGGAGATTCTGTCGGTAGGTTATTATTCAGGATCAGAAAACTGTTATTTTCTTAAAAGCTGTTACCAGTCAAATGCATATATAAGAGGTACTTTCTGTAGGTTCTGGTGAGCAAGACTAAGGTAGAAGGAGAGGAATCCCTCCGGAGATTAGTTGTTGCATTAAATGCTTTGGCCGGTATTGCTATAATCAATCAAAATTATTCTCAAGCTGTATCATTGTACCAAGAAGCACTCGCTTTAGCAGAAGACCATTCCGAGGATTTCCGGTTGGATCCGTTGTTAAACATTCATATTACTCATAATCTTGCTGAGATACTCCCACTCACTTCTGACAGTTCGAAAAAGCTTGAATCTGCGCCTGGAAGCCCTAGAGATAAAGTATCCAACATGGAAGATGCTGGACAAAGTGATAAAGCTGCTCTACACGGGGAAGGCAAAATTAAGGAAGAAAGCATTTTAGTCACTAGCTCTGGCGATCCCTCCAACTTAATGTCAAATTCACTGGCAAAAGATTCTGTTGACGAAAATTCTGAGACTAAGTTAAAATTGTCCACATGTACAAGTTATGAATCATTGAGAACAGCATGTGAAAAGTTGAAGAAAAAATTCTTATCCGTGTTTAGTTTGAAGCTGGCAGGGGCCCAACAAGAGTTCAAGAAGTCATATGATCAGGTAAATATTCATGACAGGCCTTCATAGATGTGGAAAACCTTTGGCTATACTTATTGTGTTGAACAGGCCTGATTTTGCATAGAAGATGTCCGTAATTTTTAAAGATGCTGTTTAATATTTCCTCTTCTTGGATGCATCTGTCAGACAACTGAGCTCTTAGATGAGAGGGAACTATCTAACTAGGAATGTGCAAGAAAAGGTCTTGGGACAGAGTTTTTTATATTCACACTTCCTGGCTCTCACAGATATTCAGCCTGCAAGGTGGAGACAGTGAAAAAAGAAACTATCTGTTCCAGCCAACAGCTGAAAATTGAAAAAGGAAATATCTATTTCAACCAACAGCTTAATCTTTTATGCAAAGACGGAATTTTAGAGGACAATCCATATAGACAAGCTATACAACATCCTTTTTCACATTAAGACAAAGACTCTAATAATTGTGTAGTATTTCAAAATTAGATGTTTGATCAGTCACATTCAGGAAGTATTTTTAAAAAGTGTGTATAGAGTCCTCTTAGTCATTCTGGTTTTTCTCGTTCTTGTTGCTTTTCAATTCCCAAACTCTAAGTCTAAGACAATTATATAGCAAAAAGAAAATCTAATTAGGTCAATATTTAAGCTTCTTGAAACTAGCTAATAAGTGGGCAGCATGGGCAGAGTGTGTTGGTAAAAAAGAAAGGAGAATCTTCCGTTTGCTCTTCAATGTGCATATAATATGAACAACTGACAAGCTGGCTGGTTGACAATAGGAAACCTTAAAGTAGGGAACATACTGATTATTCTTCTGCATAGACAAGGTAATGAGCTTTCACATGTCCATCTCACTATCTCGGTTACTAAATAATCAAAATTTTCTAGTCTAGATAATACTATTGTTCAGTAGTGAGGTGCACAAATAAAATGTCAAAGTCACAATTTACTTGACTATATTTGTTTCGCGTAGTTACTACTTATAATTCTCTCATCTGTCTCTCGCTCTATTTAGGAGGTGTAGACTGCCTAATTATTGGCATCAATAGACTAGAAGTATCTAATTTTAGTGAGAGTTTTTGAGTCGTGAGTCCAGGTTTTTTTTTTTTTTTGATGAAATAAGTTGCTTCATTGCAAGCATCAAGGAGATGCAAAGTTACAAGAAGGATCAATGTTAGCTCCATTACAATACAAAAACCTGCCCAGGGAGCAAACCAAATCCTAATTTCAAATTTGATAATTGGTGGCTAGGTACCTAAGTTGCTCGGACACGGGTGCGGATCTTGAGGTCGGATCTTTCGAGATGTAAATTTTAAGATTCGGGGATAAGGATCCTAGTACGGATATGGGTGTGGGGATCCGGCTAAAAATAATTAAAATAAATAAAATAAATAAAATTCTCTCTAATTTATGAGAAATTTTGTGGAATACTTACGTATAGCTTGTAAAGTGTGGATTCCTTTTTATTCTCAAGTTGTAGATAAGTAAAAGATTGATTTTCTAGAAAAGATATGCTATTTTCTTCAAATTTACCCTAGTTTTAATTCTGATTTCGGTTATCAAATTGTATCTCGTCTCGACTGGCCAACACTCAGCTCCATACAACATGGCCGGTCTAACCACCGCTCTATAGAACTTACCTTTGAGTTTCGGTGACACATTCTTGTCACACAGGACTCCAGACGCTAACCTCCATTTCAACTGCCCCACCCTAATACGGTGCGTAACATCCCCGTCGATCTCCCCATCTCCCTGGATAATTGACCCTAAATACTTAAACCTTTCTCTCTTGAGGATGACCTGTGAGTCAAGCTTGACTTCCACATCCGCTTCCCCCGTCACGTCGCTGAACTTACATTCCACATATTCCGTCTTAGTCCTACTCAACTTGAAACCTTTAGACTCCAGGGCCTGCCTCCATACCTCCAGTCTCCCGTTCACGCCGCCTCACGTCTCATCAATCAGAACTATATCATCAGCGAACAACATACACCATGGCACCTCTCCTTGGATATGGTGTGTCAGTGCGTCCATCGCCTGAGCATATAAGAACGGGCTGAGCGCAGATCCTTGGTGTAAACCCATAACAACCGGAAAAGGCTCCGAGTCACCTCCCACAGTCCTAACCCGAGTCATAGCTCCATCATACATATCCTTTATCGCCTTAATGTAAGCCACCAACACACCTTTCACCTCCAAACCTCCAAAGGACGTCCCTAGGAACCTTGTCATATGCTTTCTCTAGGTCAATAAACATCATATGCAAATCCCTCTTCCTATCCCTGTATAGTTCCGCCAACCTCCTGATAAGGTGGATAGCTTCCGTAGTAGAACGACCCGACATGGACCCGAGCTGGTTTTCCGATATAGACACCGCCCTCCTTATCCTCCCTTCCACCACCCTCTCCCACACTTTCATGGTATGACTTAGTAACTTGATACCCCTATAGTTGTTACAATTCTGGATATCCCCTTTGTTCTTGTACACCGGAGCCATTGTACTCCACCGCCACTCATCAGGCATCCTCTTTGTCCTGAAGATAACATTAAACAACCCAGTCAACCATTCCAAGCATGCTCTACCTGCATATCTCCAAAACTTTACTGAAATTTCGTCTGGTCCGGTCGCTTTGCCCCGACTCATCTTACCCATCGCACCCACGACTTCCTCAACCTTAATGCGCCTACAATGCCTAAAGTCTCGGTGACTCTCGGAGTGCCCCAATTGCCCTAACACGATGTTTCCATCCCCCTCTTCATTCAGAAGTTTATGGAAGTAGGACTGCCATCTTTGCCTAATATGGGCCTCTTCCATCAATACTCGACCAGTGATTAAAAAAGCGCTCGCTTCCTCGCTTTAAGTGAGAAGCGAAGCGAAGCGACTCAGTGCCCGCTTCACATGGGTGAAGCGACTCAGGTATAAAAA
>MDKI01011048.1:0-26054 GCA_005239505.1 Nicotiana paniculata | reverse complement strand
TAGTAAATTATCATAATAACTTGAGAGAGATTTATGGTAGATAGAGTGTTCATGATTGATAGAACAACTAATAAAGCTATATGAAGTATCGAAGTAAATTCACCAACGGGGGAAACCATAACCATAGATCTTTATTACAATTGTTTACACATTAGCGTAGTTAATATTTAGTTTTAGTTTTAGTAAATTAAATAAGATCAAGTGACAGTTGAGTATTCTAACAGCTTGCTTGATACGTAAATTCCCTGTGGGATCGACTCTGGGCATAATACCCCGGATTATATTTGCAACGCCCGCTTAGTCTTTTATTAGACATAGTTGAGCGTGATCAGGTCCCATTCCTCAGAAGGTTGGAGAAGATGTCACAGAGTTAGGGGGACGTGTAGTCGAGGAAGCAACGACAGGTTTAGCAAGCTTGAAGAAAGGAGCAGATGAACTTGTTTCATCTGGGGACGAGGCATTGGCTGACACGCTAAGGAAACTGGGGAAGTCCTATAACCCCAAGAAAAGGAGGACTCAGAAGTCCAAGAAGGCTACTAACCCAGTTCTTTCTAAGAAGAGGAAAGCTTCTGTAGCTGCTGATGCTCCTATTCCTAAGGTGCGTGCTACACGTATTGCTGTGAGAGAGGAAGAAGAAATGTTTGAGAAGGATCTGCTAGAGAGCAAGAGAAAAGAGAGCTGCAAAGGGAAAGGCTAAAGTAGGAGAGCCTGTGGAGACTTTTGTGGTTGAAGAGGATACGATGACCTGGTCCATCATGAGGAGCAGACTGTTCCTGTTGTGGTTGAGGCACCAAAATTAAAAAGGGATAAGGCTTCTTCAAAGAAGTCAGCTACAGTGTCTGCCACACCTACAAGAACTATTAAAAGGACCAGGTCCAAGTCAAGAAAAGTGAAGGTCGTTGAGAAAGAAATAAAGAGTGGAGTGGAGAAGATGAGGGGGAAGTTGGTGAGGTGATTGACAGAATCACTTTGTTTGGCAAAAGAACAAATCTGAAGGGAAAGTTGTTGAAGGATCTCGAGGTAATTGGGAAGCGATACATGCTGGACACACTGGATGTTCAGGGGTGGAAGAACATGGTCCTTCACATGGAAGGAAGGTTGGCTAGAACTGAACTGGTGGAGTTCATGGGTAATGACGTGGTCAAGGACGACAGGGTCACTACCACAGTCAAAGAAATTCAAGTCTCCTTTGATGCTAAAGAGCTGGGAGAAATTCCGCACATTCCTGTTGAGGGCGACGAGGATTAAACTAGGCAAAGATGGCCTAGTTTGGATGGGATGGCCTCAGCAATCAACATTACCAGATTCTTCAGTGACAATGACAGGGAAATTGAACCCAGGCCAGTCTACAAAAGTGAAATGAAGCCAGAGCACAAATTGTTCTTCGAGTTTGTCTTGAAGCTCTTGCTGCCAAGACAAGAACGAAGGCACATAGCCAACTATATGGATCTGACCTTGATGGAGTGTTTGTATAGAGGAAAGTAGATATACTGGCCAACCTTCATCATCCAACTCTTGGACAGAGTTGTGAATGGAACAAAAGCACATGCAATCCCATATGGCCTTATTCTGGCAGTTGTGCTTGCTCATTTTGATGTTCCTGTGAAAAAGGCTGAGATGGCTACTGCCAAGGACTATTTTGGGAAGGATAATTTGCTGAATTGCGATTATAATGTCAATGTTCCTGCAGATGAACCTAGTTCATCTAGGAAGGAGCCTGTCAACAGCAAAGTCAGAACTCTGGTGCAGGAAAGTGAGATCAAGGATATGGAGATCCTTCATTTAAAATATCGTTTGATTGAGGTTGAAGCTGAGCGGGATGCTCTCAGGGCTGAATTAGCAAAATAGAAAGAAAAGAACGAGAGTGTTCTTAACCAGATGCTTTCTCTTCTACAAACCAAGACCATAACCTCCTCTGCACCTTCCAATCCTTAGGATGTCTAGAGCCACCAAAACCCCTCTTTGACCATTTGTTCTGTTTCTGTTGCTTTTATTCTGTTTTACTCATGGTTATGGCTATTTTTTGTTTTTTTTGTATGGTGTTTGATGTTCGTTCCTTTTCAATGATTTTTTGCTGTTTTGTTATTGACTTGTCTCAATTTCTTAGACAACTTACATTTATTGGTTTCTTATGATGATCAATCATGTTTGCACCTGAAGTTGCCTCAATGGACATGAGTAATTGTTAACAACTCTAGTAAGTTTATCATTTTACAAAATTTTCGATGATGCCAAAAGGGGGAAGACATGTGCTGTTATATTTCAAGTGATATTTATAACCTAATAATGAACCCGGTTTCTCTATGATAAATGCTTAAAAAACATACAAAGTGTTTTAAGTGTATACAAGGAGAAGCATAAATTTTCTCATCATCAAAAAGGGGGAATTTTTTTACCCAAGTCACTGCATAGTTTTGAAGATTGACAAATGTCTGACCAGTTGAACCAGGTCCATCAGAGCACACATACTTGATCTGACGTGTTGGCACATGAACCGTCTATGCATAGGAGATGAATACGATTGTGAAGTATCAATGAACAAGGAGAGTGTCTCCTAATACGAAAAGGTTGCAAATTGATAAGAGAGTAGAAGTTGAATTCAGCAAGGACAATGACGAAGGAAGGAAGTTGAGTTTAATACGAACTCTTTCTCCGAGGAAGAGTTGTACCAGAGCTGAATGACAAACTCAACAACTGACTCTGTAAATAATTGAAGTATTTTTGCTTGAATCAAGAACGCACAAGTGCAGAAGTGAATCAAGATTTGGAGGCAAAATTCCCAGAGATTTTGCAAGCAGAGTTACTGTGCGATACAAAGGCTACAGACCAGTTAGAAGAACTAGTTCCATCTATTTGTCATTGAGTCTAGTTGGTTGTAGTAGGCGATTTAATATTGTATCTTTTCAGCTTTCATAGAAGCAATTGTAATAGGTACACATTGTTCAAGTTAGAGTTAACTTGTAGAAATTAGCTAGAGGCTAGTTACTACGAAGGGATTAGAGTTAGTCCTAGGATTACAAAAGAGTTTATTTTGTAAGTTCGTTTGTATCATATTTTTAGTGAAGAGTTTGAGCAAATCCTACTGAGGAGTAGGTCGTGGTTTTTTTACTTTTTGAGCCAGGTGTTTTCCACGTAAAAATCTCTGTGTTTTTGCTTACTATTTTTATTATTCCGAAATAGTAGAAGTTGGAACACCAAGAAGAACCAGGTTCTTCTAGAGAGACAACACTCGAAAAATTGGATACCATACAAATTAACCTATCTTCTTGTGTGGTATTGACGTATAAAACATCAATTGGTATCGGAGCAGGTTATCCTTGAAAGGCTAACACCTTGGAGAAGATCAAGATGAGCGCACCACCTGAAAACTATGAGGGTCAATCAACTGCAAGGCCACCACTCTTCAATGGACAATGTTACTTTTGGTGGAAGAACAGGATGAAGGATCACCTGATTGGAGAAGACTATGAACTATAGGACATAGTCACTGATGGTCCTCTAGCCAACATGATGAAGACCGCTGAAGGTATAAATGTACCAAAGACTTGAGTTGACTGCACTGTTGAGGATTTGAAGAAATGGGAAAAGAATGCAAAGGCCAAGAAGTGGCTAGTATGTGGACTAGGTCCAGACGAGTACAACATAATCCAAAGCTGCACCACTGCCAAAGAGATCTGGGATACCTTGCAAGTAGCCCATGAAGGAACACTTAAGGTAAAAAGGTCAAGAGGTACTCTACTATACTCTCAGTATGAAAACTTCACTATGAAAGAAGGAGAGACTATCCAAGAGATGTACACAAGGTTCACAACCTTGACTAATGAACTGAAGTCTCTTGGAAGAGTCATTCTTGAAGTTGACAGGGTTGAGAAGATCCTGACAAGGGTCTTTCCTATTTCCTGAGAAAGCAAAATCACTACTATCCAGGAATCCAAAATATGGCAACCCTGAGATTGGCTGAGCTGATTGGAAACTTCACTGCCTATGAACTCAGGAGGCAGACAATGAAGATGGATGGTCCAAAGAAAGAGAGGAGTCTAGTACTAAGAATCACTGAGGGAGCAGATTTGGAGGAAGATGATATGAACATGATTTCCAAAGAATTCATAAACTTTCTCATGAGGAAGAAGGGCATCTCTAGAGGAGGAAACTATGACAAAACAAAAGCTCCAGAAAGGCCAACCAACGAGGGATGCTACAAATGTAGTGAGACTGACCATCTCATCAAAAACTGTCCTCAGTGGGAAGTAGAATGGAAAAAGGAGAGATATGAAAGAAGGAACAGGAAGAAGGAACATGTCCAACCCAAGAAAACCACAACAAAGGCTTTGGTTGCTTCTTGGGGGGAAAGTTCAGATGAGGAATCAGAAGATGGGGAGACTGAACATCAGGCGCTCATGGCAATTGGAGAATCTAATGAGGAATCACATGAAGAACCATAGGTAAGTATCTCCCATCTTAAAAACAAAGTAAAGTTCCTATCAAAGGAAAAACTCTCTGAGTTGCTACTTGATTTCATAGATGATTCTGAGGAAACAACCAAAGAGAAGGATCAACTATCTAAAGAATGTGCAACGCTAAAAGCAAAGTGCATGAAACTGGAAATCAGAGTCAGTGAATCTGAAAAGAAAAACACTGTCTTGTTGAACCAGGTTCATCCACTTGAAACTGAGATTCTAGAACTAAAATCTGAAAACTTAAAGCTAAAGCTAGGATCCAGTAAAAAGGTTGTTGATTATTCTCATATCATGTTAGAAGAAAACGTGGGAAAACTAAAAGATAAGATGTATGCCAAGGATGAACAGATAAGAACTCTTAATGAAGAACTTGGCAAAGTCAAACATGAATTAGATCGAACTTGTAAATGGAATAAATCCTCTGATGCCCTGATATGGCTTCAAGAGAATCATAGTAGCAACCGGAGAGGGATTGACTTTGGAAGTCAATTGCCCAAGTAGGATCCCAAAAGCAAGTATCTCACTCTCCCTGAGAATAAAATCTGCACCCATTGTTGTAAGACTGGCCACTACAAATATGAGTGTACTACAAAAGAGCAGACCAGTCGAAAAATGAGATTTGTCAAAAATAAAAATTGGCTACCAAATTGGGCCAGAAAAAATTTGATTCATCCATTCTCTCATAGAAAAGTACCCAAACTAGTTTGGGTTCTTAAAACTAACCCCTGATTCTTTTTGTAGGTTCAAGTGAGAGGAGGCAGCCAAATTTGGTATTTGGATAGTGGATGCTCAAAGCATATGACAGGGAACATGGAACAGTTCCTTTCACTTGAAAGTCTCAAAGGAGGAAATGTCTCCTTTGGAAACAGAAAGAAAGTTGAAATTATTGAGGTTGGTAAGGTAGGTAAGGATGACACACGATCCAATGAACATGTGTATCTGATAGATGGATTGAAATATAGCCTGATCGGTGTATCACAACTTTGTGGCAGCGATAACCTGGTTGCCTTTACTTCCACAAAATATTTTGTGATTAACCTGCTTACTGACAAGATTGTTTTGCAAGGAAAAAGAATGAATAACATCTATAGCATAGACTTGTCCAGACTGTCTGAAAATGAACTCACTTGCCTAAGTGTGTTGGACAGTGATCCCCTCCTGTGGCACAAATGACTTGGTCATGCGAGTCTGACTCAGCTTAATAAGCTAGTCTCTAAGAACTTAGTGGTAGGACTTCCTAACATTAAGTTCAAGGAGGACAAAGTTTGTGAGGCATGTGCAAGGGGAAGCAGGTAAGGTCTTCTTTCAAAAGTAAGAAAATAGTCAGTACCACCAGGACGTTGGAACTGGTTCATATGGATCTGTGTGGTCCTATGAGAACTTTAAGTAGAGGTGGTAAGATATATGTGATGGTGCTAGTTGATGATTATTCAAGGTTCACTTGGACCTTATTCCTGGCATCTAAGGATGAAGCATTTGATATGTTCACCTCATTTGTCAAGAAAACTCAAAATCAATTAGGACATCAACTAGCATCAATAAGATCTGACCATGGTACTGAATTTGAGAATGCTAAGTTTGCTGAGTTCTGTGATGAACATGGTGTCAATCATAACTTTTCTGCTCCTAGAACCCCATATAAAAATGGGGTTGTTGAAAGGAAAAACAGAACTCTTGAAGACATGGCAAGAACCATGCTTCTATCTAGCAAACTACCTCACAGTTTCTGGGCTGAAGCAATAAACACTGCTTGTTACATAATCAATAGATGCATGACCAGACCTCTGGTAGAGAAAACTCCCTATGAATTACTTAAAGGGAGAAAGCCCAACATATCCCACCTTAGGGATTTTGGATGCAAGTGTTTTGTGCATAATAATGGCAAAGATTGCCCAGGAAAATTTGACCCCAGAAGTGATGAGGGAGTATTCTTGGGATATTCATCACATAGCAAAGCTTATAAAGTATATAATAAAAGAACTATGTGTGTAGAAGAAAGTGTACATGTTGTCTTTGATGAAACTAACACTCTTGCTGAGAGACAGGAACCGGAAGATGAGGAGCTTGGACTAGTGAGAAGCAGTGAAAACATTGAAGATGGAACAGGTGATGGACTAGGTTCAACTACCCTAAACAACATGACACGGGGAATTCAACATATGCAACCTGACCCTGATCCTGCTCCACAACAACAAGTCACCATGGAATTGTCTAGGAATGAACAACTTGTACTCAAACCACACAGATATCAGAGTTCTCACCCTCTTGAGAACATCATAACATATTTGACATCCGAAATCAAAACAAGATCATCCTTGAAAAATCTGTGTGGGTTTGATGCCTTTGTATCCATGATCGGACCAAAGAACATTGGGGAAGCCCTACAAGATGCTGATTGGGTAAATGCCATGCAAGAAGAGCTGAATCATTGTGAAAGAAGTCAAGTATGGAACTTGGTAACCAGGCCACTAGACAGATCAATGATTGGCACCAAGTGGGTCTTCAGGAACAAGCTCGATGAGGATGGAACTGTAACAAGAAATAAGTCAAGACTACTTGTTCAAGGGTATAGTCAAGAAGAGAGAATTAACTATGATGAGACCTTTTCCCCTGTGGAAGGACTGGAGGCAATCAGACTTCTTATAGCATTTGCTGAACACATGGAATTCACTCTTCATCAGATGGATGTTAAGAGTGTCTTTCTCAATGGATATATGAAGGAAGATGTATTTGTCAAGCAGCCTCTAGGTTTTGAAAGCAAGGAGTCACCTGACCACGTATACAAACTCGACAAGGCTCTGTATGGTCTCAAACAAGCACCAAGAGCATGGTACGAACGATTATCAAAGTTCCTGCTAGAACATGGGTACAAACGAGGAAAAATTAACAGTACCTTGTTCTTAAAGGAAAAGGGTAAGGATATCCAGGTTGTGCAAATATACGTGGATGACATTATATTTGGGGAGAATTCTAAAAAATTGAGCAAGGAATTTTCTATGCTTATGGGGAGTGAGTTTGAGATGAGTATGATGGGTGAGCTAAACTTCTTCTTAGGCTTGCAAATCAAGCAAAACTCAAATGGAACAATGATCCACCAACAAAAGTATGTGAAAGAATTGCTCAAGAAGTTTAAAATGGAAGACTCAAAGGAAATAGACACTCCCATAGCCACAGCTACAAAATTGGATGTGGATGAACCTGGTTCATCTGTTGATCAGAAGCTATACAGAGGGATGATTGGGTCTCTATTATATCTCACTGCCAGCAGACCTGATATTGTGTTCAATGTAGGAATGTGTGCTAGGTTTCATGTAAATCCAAAGGAGTCCCACCTCACTGCAGTGAAGAGAATTTTGAGATATTTGAAAGGCACCACTGATTTGTGCCTTTGGTATCCTAAAGGTATTAATTTCAACCTTGTAGAATATGCTGATGCTGATTATGCAGGTTTCCTGGTCGACAGGAAAAGTACTTCAGGTAAGGCTCACTTTCTGGGCTCATGCCTTGTGTCTTGGGCTACCAAGAACAAAATTCAGTAGCCTTGTCTACTGCTGAGGCTGAATATGTGGCTGCAGCCTCTTGATGTGCTCAAGTGCTATGGATCAAGAAATAACTCATGGACTTTGGTATAGATGTGGGATGCATTCCTATTTTCTGTGATAACACTAGTGCCATTAGTATGACGAAGAACCCGGTTCATCATAAGAGAACTAAGCACATAGATGTTAGGCACCATTTCCTGAGGGACAACTATGAAAAATGAATGATCTCAATTGAATTTTGTGCTACTGATCAACAAATTGCAGATATCTTTACTAAAGCACTGAGTAGGGAGCATTTTGAGAGAAACAGGCTTGAATTAGGGATGATTAAAATCACCTGACTGAAAAAAAATTTAAAAAGTGGAATTTTTTTGGCTAGAAACACTAATATAGATAATCAACTAGTCTAATCATTGCTCAGCATCATGACTTTATTGTCATACTCTCCTGCCATGTATTAATATGATTCCCTGGTTGCTAATGATGTTTCTCTACTTTGTAAATTGAGGCTAATTAAGGACTTTAACACGATGAACCTGGTTCATCTCTGCTGGTTCATATGACTGACAAAGTACGTGCTCATCTCCATACAATTATTGAACTAATTACAGTCACACATGAGCAGGATTCTATTTATATTTGGTTCATTTCAAATTCTTTGTACTAATCCCTAAATGAACTCGTTCCAAGAAGTCCCATCAGTACTCAATTAGCCTAGAGGTAGGGAACTCTTAATTGTCTAAACAATGACACTCCTACAACTATTAGACTCCCACTTGAATTAATTCTGCCCGTTGTATAATTAATAGCCATATCTTATATAAGGGTCATCATTACATAAAGTAACCGTCGAACCAAGTTCATCTCACTTTTCTCGAACCCAAAATTGATCACTTTTCTTTTCTTCCTAACAAACACTCGTAATCATGTCTTCACCATCACCTGCTTCTTCTTCTTCATCGCCAAATCGTGATTATGATGGAAAGATTTATGAATCAGATTCAAATTCTCCATCTGTATACAGTTCTCAATCATCAGAAAGAACCTCAAACCCTGAAAATCCTCCTATTCCTGAACCCACACCTAACCCTAACCCAGTCCCATGCGGTCGTCGTGTAAAGGTTCTTGCCAGAAATAAGTGGCTTCTGGGTCCCGTGCAAGATTTTTGGAGGAATTCTGCAGGCTGAAAAAGATAATAATTCTGAATCATCAAGTGAATCTTTTAAATTAGCCAACGAAGATGAAGCACCTGGTTCATCAAATTCTGAACAGGGTAATCTTTATGCTATTTCTGAATCTGTTAATGCTGAGAACAAGTTTGATCTGGTCGGGTCGGTAGTTGATGTTGAAGTGCCGAGTAGGCAAAGAAAATTGGAAAAAGGTAAATTTCTTGAGAGAAAGAGATTTGGGAGGATGGTACCACATTGGCTATCTGTGGTCCCATTCCTGAAGAGGTTGGAGAAGATTTCACAGAGTTAGGGGAAAGTGTAGTCGAGGAAGCAGCGACAGGTTTAGCAAGCTTGAAGAAAGGAGCAGATGAACTTGTTTCATCTGGGGACGAGACATTGCTGACAAGCTAAGGAAACTGGGGAAGTCCTATAACCCCAAGAAAAAGGAGGACTCAGAAGTCCAAGAAGGCTACTAACCGAGTTCCTTCGAAGAATAGGAAAGCTTCTGTAGCTGCTGATGCTCCTGTTCCTAAGGTGCATGCTACACGTATTGCTGTGAGAGAGGAAGAAGAAATGTTTGAGAAGGCTCTGCTAGAGAACAAGAGAAAAGAGAGCTGCAAAGGGAAAGGCTAAAGTAGGAAAGCCTGGAGAGACTGTTGTGGTTGAAGAGGATACGATGGACCTGGTCCATTATGAGGAGCAAACTACTCTTTTTGTGGTTGAGGCACCAAAATCAAAAAGGGCTAAGTCTTCTTCAAAGAAGACATCTACAGTGTCTTCCACGCCTACAAGAACTATTAAAAGGACCAGGTCCAAGTCAAGAAAAGTGAAGGTCGTTGAGAAAGATGATGATAAAGAGTGGAGTGGAGAAGATGAGGGGGAGGTTGGTGAGGTGACTGACAGAATCACCTTGTTTGGCAAATGAACAATTCTGAAGGGAAAGGTGTTGAAGGATCTCGAGGAACCTGGGATGCGATACCTGCTGGACACACTGGATGTTCAGGGGTGGAGGAACATGGTCCTTCACATGGAAGGAAGGTTGGGTAGAGCTAAACTGGTGGAGTTCATGGGTAATGTAGTGGTCAAGGACGGAAGGGTCACTACCACAGTCAAAGAAATTCAAGTCTCCTTTGATTCTAAAGAGCTGGGAGAAATTCTGCACATTCCTGTTGAGGGCTACGAGGATTACACTAGGCAAAGAAGGCCTAGTTTGGATGGGATGGCCTCAGCAATCAACATTACCAGATTCTTCAGTGACAATGAAAGGGAAATTGAACCAAGGACATTCTACAAAAGTGAAATGAAGCCAGAGCACAAGTTGTTCTTCGAGTTTGTCATCAAGCTCTTGCTGCCAAGACAAGAACGAAGGCACATAGCCAACTATATGGATCTGACCTTGATGGAGTGTTTGTATAGAGGAAAGCAGACCAACTGGCCAACCTTCATCATCCAACTCTTGGAAAGAGTTGTGAATGGAACAAAAGCACATGCAATCCCATATGGCTTTATTCTGGCAGTTGTGCTTGCTCATTTTGATGTTCCTGTGAAAAAGGCTGAGATGGCTACTGCCAAGGACTATTTTGGGAAGGATACTTTGCTGACTTGCGATTATAATGTCAATATTTCTTGCAGATGAACCTGGTTCATCTAGGAAGCAACCTGTCAACAGCAAAGTCAGAACTCTGGTGCAGGAAAGCGAGATCAAGAATATGGAGATCCTTCGTTTAAAATCTCGTTTGATTGAGGTTGAAGATGAGCGGGATGCTCTCAAGGCTGAATTAGCAAAAGAGAAGGAGAAGAACGAGGGTGTTCTTAACCAGATGATTTGTCTTCTATAAACCAAGACCACAACCTCCTCTGCACCTTGCCATCCTTAAGTTGCCAAGAGCTACCAAAACCCCTCTTTGACCAGTTGTTCTGTTTCTGTTGTTTTTATTTTGTTTTGCTCATGGTTATGGATTTTTTTTGTTTTTTTTGTATGGTATTTGATGTTCGTTCCTAATCAATGAATTTTTGTTGTTTTGTTATTGACTTGTCTTAGTTTCTTAGATAACTTACATTTATTGGTTTCTTATGATGATTAATCATGTTTGCACCTGAAGTTGCCTCAATGGCCATGAGTAATTGTTAACAACTCTAGTAAGTTTATCATTTTGCAAACTTTTCAATGATGCCAAAAGGGGGAAGACATATGCTGTTATATTTCAAAATATATTTATAACCTAATAATGAACCTGGTTTCTCTATGATAAATGCTTAAAAAACATACAAAGTGTTTGAAGTGTATACATGGAGAAGCACAGAGTTTCTCATCATCAAAAAGGGGAATTTGTTGACCCAAGTCACTGCATAGTTTTGAAGATTGAAAAATGTCTGACCAGTTGAACTAGGTCCATCAGAGCACACATACTTGACCTGACGTGTTGACACATGAACCGTCTATGCATAGAAGATGAATATGATTGTGAAGTATCAATGAACAAGGAGAGTGTCTCCTATTGCGAAAAGGTTGCAAATTTATAAGAGAATAGAAGTTGAATTCAGCAAGGACAGTGACGAAGGAAGGAAGTTGAGTTTAATACGAACTCTTTATCCCAGGAAGAGTTGTACCAGAACTGAATGACAAACTCAACAACTGACTCTGTAAATAATTGAAGTATTTTTTCTTGAATCAAGAACGCACAAGTGCAGAAGTGAATCAAGATTTGAAGGCAAAATTCCCAGAGATTTTGCAAGCAGAGTTACTGTGCGATACAAAGGCTACAGACCAGCTAGAAGAACCAATTCCATCTATTTGTCATTGAGTCTAGTTGGTTGTAGTAGGCGATTTAATATTATATCTTTTCAGCTTTTATAGAAGCAATTGTAATAGGTACACATTGTTTAAGTTAGCGTTAACTTGAAGCTTGTAGAAATTAGCTAGAGGCTAGTTACTACAAAGGGATTAGAGTTAGTCCTAGGATTACAAAAGAGTTTATTTCGTAAGTTCATTTGGCTCAGAGTTTTAGTGAAGAGTTTGAGCAAATCCTACTGAGGAGTAGGTCGTGGTTTTTTCACCTTTTGAGCCAGGTGTTTTCCACGTAAAAATCTCTGTGTTTTTACTTTACTTCTTTTATTATTCCGCAATAGTAGATGTTGGAATTCTAGAGAGACAGCACTCGAAAAATTAGATACCACACAAATTAACCTATCTTCTTGTGTGGTACTGACGTCTAAAACATCAGCCAACATCGTGCCAGTTCCAAAGAAATATGGGAAAGTCAGAGTCTCTGTTGATTATCGAGATCTAAATAGAGCAAGTCCCAAGGATGATTTCCCGCTACCAAACATACACATTCTGATCAACAATTGTGCCAAGCATGAACTCCAGTCCTTTGTAGATTACTTCGCAAGTTATCATTAGATTTGGATGGACGAAGAAGACACAGAGAAAACAACCTTCATTACACCATGGGGGTGTACTATTACAAGATGATGCCATTCAGTCTAAAGAATGATGGGGCCACCTACATGAGGGCTATGACTACCATTTTTCATGACTTGATACATAAGGAGATCGAGGTGTATATGGACGAAGTCATCATCAAATCCAAGAAAGCCACAGATCATATAGCATATTTGAGGAAGTTCTTCCACAGACTGCAGAAGTACAACCTGAATTTAAACCCTGCAAAGTGTGCATTCGGGGTCGTCGCCGGAAAGTTACTTGGATTCATTGTCAGCCGCCGAGGGATAAAATTAGATCCACCAAAAGTCAAAGCCATCCAGAATCCCCCACCACCGAAGAGTAAGAAAGATGTAATGAGTTTTCTAGGACGGCTAAACTACATCAGCCGGTTCATAGCCCAGTCCACAGTCATATGTGAGCCAATTTTCTAGATGTTGAATAAAGATGTTGCAACTAGTTGGACTGAGGACTGTCAAAGGTCTTTCGAAAAGATCAAGGAGTACCTATCAACACCACCGGTTTTGGTCCCGCAAGAGCCAGGAAGACCGTTGCTAATCTACCTTGCTGTGTTAGATGGAGCCTTCGGCTGCGTTCTGGGACAGTACGACGAGACAGGGAAAAAGGAACAAGATATCTATTACCTGAGTAAGAAATTCACTCCATATGAAGCGCGATACTCTCTATTGGAACGTACCTGTTGCGCCTTGACCTGGATAGCTCAAAAGCTGAGGCATTACTTCTGTGCTTACATAACATACCTCATATCAAGGATGGATCCCCTGAAATATATCTTTCAAAAACCTATGCCCACTAGCAAGCTGGCTAAGTGGAAAATCCTGTTGAGTGAGTTCGACATTTTTTATGTAACTCAGAAAGTAGTCAAAGGACAGGCACTAGCAGGTCATCTTGCTGAAAACCTTGTGGAAGGAGAATACGAACCCCTGAAAACGTATTTTCCCGATGAAGAAGTGCTATTCATAGGGGATGACATATTTGAATCCTACGACGGTTAGAGGATGTTTTTTGACGGAGTGGAAAATTTCAAAGGAGACGGTGTTGGAGCTGTCTTGGTATCGGAAACTGGAAAACATTATCTGGTGTCTGCGAAACTCAGATTTCCCTGCACCAAGAACATGGAAGAGTATGAAGCTTGCATCCTAGGAATCAACATGGCCATCAACATGAATATTCAGGAGTTATTGGTAATCAGCAATTCATATTTGCTTATGCACCAGGTACAAGGAGAATGGGCCACCAAAAATTCCAAGATACTGCCATATCTGCACCATGTGCAGGAATTGAGAAAGAGGTTCACGAAGATAGAGTTTCGGCATGTTCCCAGGGTTCAGAACGAGTTTGCCGATGCATTGGCCACATTTTCATCAATGATACAATATCCAGACAAGAACTTCATTGATCCTATCCCGATAAGGATCCATAGTCAGCCGGCATATTGTGCTCATGTTGAAGAAGGAACAAATGGGAAGCCTTTGTTCCACGACATCAAAAGGTATCTTAAAAAGGAGAGTACCTTGAGCATGCAAACCATACTCAGAAACGCACCTTCAGAGGTTGTCCAACAATTTCTTCCACAACGGAGGAACCATATATAGAAGAACTCCGAATTTGGGATTACTGAGGTGCGTCGATGCAAAGGAAGCTTCAAAGCTTCTTGAGAAGATACATGCCGGAACCTATGGCCCGCATATGAATGGATTTGTCTTGGCTAAAAATATACTCAGGGCCGGATATTTCTTGATGGCCATGGAGACAGATTATATTCGATATGTTCAAAAATGTTACCAATGTCAAGTGCATGCAGATATAATAAAAGTGCCGCCGAATGAGCTCAATGCAACAAGCTCACCTTGGCCATTCGCCGCCTGGGGAATGGATGTCATTGGTCCAATCGAGGCCACCTCCTCAAATGGGCATCGGTTCATCTTGGTAGCTATTTATTACTTCACCAAATAGGTCGAAGCAGCATCTTACAAAGCAGTGACTAAGAAGGTTGTAGCAGTTTTTGTCCGTGACCGGATTGTTTGTCGGTTTGGAGTTCTAGAATTCATCATCACTGACAATGCCTCCAATCTCAATAGTGATATGATGAAATCCATGTGCGATACTTTCAAAATCAAGTACAATAATTTCACAGCATACATACCTCAAATGAATGGAGCCATAGAAGCCGCTAAAAAAAATACCAAGAAGATACTGATAAAGATGGTAGAAAATCACAAATAGTGGCACGAGAAGAGTGCCATTCGCTTTATTAGGATACCGTACCATATTTCGCACATCAACCGGGGCAACTCCCTACTTACTAGTTTACGGTACTGAAGCTGTTATTCCTGCTGAAGTGGAGATTCCTTCTTTGAGGATCATACAAGAAGCTGAGCTCAGCAATGAAGAATAGATAAGGAACCGTTATGAGCAGCTGGCCCTCATAGACGGAAAGAGGATGAATGCAGTATGTCACGGCCAGCTTTATCAGAATAGAATGTCCAGAGCTTTCAACAAAATGGTCAAGCCAAGACAGTTCACACTAGGGCAGCTGGTGTTGAAGAAGATCTTCCCGCATTAAGATGAAGCCAAAGGGAAATTCTCTCCCAACTGGAAAGGTCCTTACATGGTTCATAGAGTATTGACGGAAGGATCCCTCATACTCGCAGAATGGACGGATAAGTCTGGCAAAAACCAATCAATTCAGATGCAGTCAAGTGATATTATGTGTAATTGTTTATGTTTCCGCAAATGATGTAAATTAAACTACGCTCGACCTGATTCCTGTTTAAGAGGGGCTACGTAGGCATCAATATGGGTTCAAGAACAATTCAATAAAATTTTTATTTTCCCCATCATTAGAAACTGGGGCATAATACTGAGGAGGACCCTCAAAATTCCGAAGCAAGTTTGGTCGATCACAACATATACAACAGTCAGAAATGTTTGTCCGTCTAAATGGGGCAGAATTTTGAGGAGGACCCTCAAAATTCTATGGCAGGAGAAGTCACAATGTCTCAGATCGTGTCATAGTCACTGGTTCATCTAACCAATTTTCTAAAAAAACATATTTTTTACTATGACTTTGAAAACTACACATCCTTGCTTTTGAAATAACTCTGTTTAGAAAACGCTACCCCCAATGATTTGAACAGGATCTTCAGACCGACCAAAGCAAGTAAAGCAAGCCGACGGAGGCACGAACCGACCTTCCCTCTCACATAACTCACAATTTTTCTTTGAACATAGGAACGGTGAATATGCACACCTCGGAATCACAACCTTCATGACAACTGCGATACTGAATCTATTGCCCAAGAATATTCTGCTATCATCTGCTATTTGCTTTATCTCCATGGGACTAAGCCATGTCCTGAATCTTGCATGAGACTAAGCTCTATCTCCATCTGCATGAGGCTAAGCCCTGCCTCCATATTTGCATAAGGCTAAGCTCTGCCTTCACTTACATGGGACTAATCCACGTCCCGAATCTTGCATGAGACTAAGCTCCGTCTCCATCTGCATGAGGCTAAGCCCTGCCTTCATATTTGCATAAGGCTAAGCTCTACCTTCACCTGCATGGGACTAAGCCCTGTCCCGAATCTTGCATGAGACTAAGCTATGTCTCCATCTGCATGAGGCTAATCCCTACCTCCATATTTGCACAAGGCTAAGCTCTTCCTTCACCTGCATGCGACTAAGACATGTCCCGAATCTTGCATGAGAATAAGCTCTGTCTCCATCTACATGAGGCTAAGCTCTGCCTCTATATTTGCATAAGGATAAGCTCTGCCTTCACTTGCATGTGACTAAGCTTTGTCCCGAATCTTGCATGAGACTAAGCTCTGTCTCCATCTGCATGGGGCTAAGCCTTGCCTCCATATTTGCATAAGGCTAAGCTTTGCCTTCACTTGCATGGGACTAAGCCCTGTCCCGAATCTTGCATGAGACTAAGCTCTGTCTCCATCTGCATGAGGCTAAGCCCTACCTCCATATTTGCATAAGGCTAAGCTCTGCCTTCACTTTCATGGGACTAAGCCCTATCCCGAATCTTGCATGAGACTGAGCCCTATCCCGAATCTTGCCGAGACTAAGATCTGTCTCTCTAGTACTATCTATTTTCTGTTCTTTCGGGCTAAGCTCTGCCCTCAACCTCAAAAGACTAAGCCTTGTCTTGTTTTCCTTAACATCATGTTATCGCATCTCATGGGCTGAAATATCGCCAGCTTGTCCAAAGGTGTCATAGTCTAAATGTAATGACCCGACCGGTCATTTTGAGATCTAGCACGTCGTTAAGAGGTTTGAGGCTGTGAGCAGCTTTTTTTAGGTATTATGACCCGTGGGCGTGGTCAGAATTGAATTTCGGGAAGTTTAGAGTTGATTTGGAAAAAAAAATTCGCATTTAAGAAGCCTTAACTTGGAAGAATCAACTAAGATTGGAATTTCGAGTAAACGACCTCCGAATAAGGATTTGAAGGCTCCAGCAGGTT
Organism: Nicotiana paniculata; assembly: GCA_005239505.1. Classification (NCBI taxonomy): domain Eukaryota; kingdom Viridiplantae; phylum Streptophyta; class Magnoliopsida; order Solanales; family Solanaceae; genus Nicotiana; species Nicotiana paniculata. The sequence continues at coordinate 8,945 of MDKI01011048.1, read as the reverse complement.
TGTATGATGATTTCGGACTTGAGCGTATGTTCGGATCGGAGTTTGAATAACCTGGAAGTGATTCGGTGCATATTGTGAAAGTTAGCATTTTAAAAGGATTTCATGAATTTGGGCTTGAAGTGCATTTCATGGTTATTGATGTCCTTTTGGAATTTTGAGTGTGGAAATAGCTTTGTGTGGTGATTCTGAAGTTGGGATCGCGATCGAAAGTGAATTTGGATGTCCGTAGGTCATTTTGAAGTCATTTGGCTAAAGATAGAAGTTTGGAGGTTTTTGAGAAATCCGACCGGAAGTGGAAGTTTTTATATCGAGGTTGGAATGCGAATCCGGAAGTTGGAGCAAGTCCGTAATGTTGAATATGACTTGTGCACAAAATTTGAGGTCAATCTGACGTGATTTGATAGGTTTCGGCATCAGATGTAGAAGTTGTAAATTTCTAAGTTCATAAAGTTGGGATTTGAATGTGATTCGTGGTTTCGATGTTGTTTGATGTGATTTGAGGCCTCGAACAAGTCCATATTATCTTTTGGAACAGGTTGGTATAATTGAACGGGGTCCCGGGGGCCTCGGGTAGATTCAGGGTGGTTAACGGATCAAGTTGAGAGTTTGAAGAAGTCTGGAATTGCTGTCATCTGATGTGATCCGCACTTGAGAGGATTTGGCCGCAAGTGCGGTTAAGGGCACCGCAGGTGCGATATTGGGATGGGGCCAAGGAGGCCGCAGGTGCGGGAGATTTTGGCGCACATGCGGAAGCGCAGGTGCGATAAGGGGACCGCAGGTGCAGAAATCGCCCTGGGCAGAATGTTTTAAAACAAGGATTTCTTGGTTCATTTTCTTCATTTCTTCTTGGGCTTAGGCGATTTTGGGAGACTTCAAAGAGAGGATTCCTTCATGAAATGTCAAGGTAAGTAACTACTTCATGCTTCTAAGTTAAATACAAGATTATATGCATGGATTAGGCATGGAAATTGGTAGGAATTTGGGAAATTATTGAACAAACCTGGAAAATGGAAATTTGGATTTTTAACCACGAATTGAGCATGAATATCTGAGTAAATTGTATATTTGAGTTAGTAAGGCTATGGGTAGAATATATCTTCAAGAAATTTCGGATTCCGAGCACGTGGGCCCAAGGGAATTTTGGTCATTTCACGAAGCGGGGTTGGGGAATTATATAATTTGGAATGGTTGCAAATATTAGAGTATATTTTCATTGGTTTGTCATTGTTTGGATAGTTTCGTAGCGTTGTGCAATGTTTGGAGTCATCGGAAGGGCTTGGAGGCCGGTCATGGAATTTCGGAGCGAGGTAAGTCTCCTTTCTAACTTTGTGAGGGGGAATTGTCCCCCTAGGTGAATCAATTAAGTATATGCTATTATTTTTGGGGGCTGTGTATGCACAAGGTGACGGGAGTCCGTGCGTAGCTACTATTATGCCATGTCCGGGTAGCCTAGGACCCACTAGCATGCCTTTCATGTTGTACCCGTGATCTTGTCTGTGATATTAGACTGCTAATATAATCGAAATTGTAATTTAATGACTAAGGAAGATTGAGTTTATTTTCTAAATCATCTAAAAAGAGAATTTATTTCCTTCGCGGGCAATTGTATTTCCGAACAAGGTTATGTTATTAAACATTATAAAAACTTGGCAAGTGAATTTCATAAAAGGAATTTAAATATTATTTTGTGGTTTTTAAAAAGAGAAATTTGTCATTTATTTGGTTACTTGTTTTTCCGACGTATTCGGGGTGGAATGTTGATTGTGCATGACTGCATGTGACTGCTTCACAATTTACATTCCGTGAGCGGAGTGTTATTTCCACCACTCTCATGGGAGCGGGTCGTACGCCACAACGAGATTGAAAGAAATATTATGGTTCGGGTCGTTCGACCCTCGACAATGCACAGAGATGATTATCATGATGGCTTAGGCCGGTTGTCCTTATCCTGTATGCGCATGCTAAATTGTTAAATGTTTTCTTCATGATTTTTGAAAATAAGATATTTGGGGGACAATACAGAAATTGTGGATTTATGATATTTGGAGGAAAACAAAGAGGAAATTGTTTATTTAAGATATTTTGGAAAATAATGAGAAAGTGGTGACTGTTTGTTTATTTCCAGTATTTACTTGGATTTTAGTGCCTTCTATATATGCTACTTTACTATCTTTATATGCTTATCATGTTTATATTATACTGTTAATTAATTTGATGGCCCTTAGTGAGTGTCTAATTCGACCTCTCATCACTACCTCGCTGAGGTTAGGCGGGCGACTTACTGAGTACACGTGGTTTTTGTACTCATGCTACACTTGCTGTGAATTTTATTGCACAGGTACTTTCATAGCAATGTGGAGGATTTGGAGACTTAGGAGAGCTGCATCATCCGGAGGCGATCCGCAGCTGACAGAGTCTCCCTCGTACTGTATTCATTTTTATTTTAATTTTCCTTGTCCAATTTGTACTTCGGACAGACTTTGTAATGATTGTATAAATTCTTAGTAATTGCTCATATATTTTCTAAAGTGTAGTATTCAAACCATTTTTTAAAGTAATTAACAGATTTTATTTGGTTAATATGTAATAAACTGAAAGGAAATATTTTCATAAATGTTAATACCGGAAAGTTATTTAAATTAATTAATGATTTGGCTTGCCTGACATGGATTTCCGGTGCCATCACGACCTTATGGATTTTGGGTCGTGACACTAAAGGCATCATCCTCATAGCCGGAAGACACCATGCCATGGACTGAGGATCTCCCAAAGTTGCATATCATTATTCAAAGGCGTCATGGTTAGGAGGCACCATTTTCATGGACCGAGAACATCATTTCATGGCCTGCGAATCCCTCACTGAACAATTCATGGCCCAGGACATCATGGTCTAAAGACGTCATCTTAACCGTCCGAAGACAATTCTCATGGTCCGAAGGGAATCTGCATCATGTTTAAATTCCCGCACAAATATATGCTCATAGTATCTCTTTACTTGCAGGTGACCTGATAAGCAACCATTACCCCAATGGGAGCAATCCCTCTCCATTTCCTTCATATTATCTCAAACCTGAACAATCACCATAACCATTCTTCACCTATCCCGAAACTTCGTGACCATCCTTGTGGTAACTTCATCGTATACTCCGCCGATAAATCCAGAACTACACACAGCTTGATTCCTCTGAAACCAGGGATATGTAGGCAGCTCGGAAACCAGAATGCGGCCTATGTATCTCAAAACACCTTACTCGGTCAAAACTGACCATCATATCTTTACTCGACAACTCTTTAATCCTTCCCGGGTAAAGAAGGGCAGCGGTTGATACCCAATTTTCCCCTATATTATTTTCAAAATGCATATATCTTTTCAAAACAATGCATTAGCATCAATTGATATTTTTCCATAATTTCTACATTTTTAATTTATCCCAGTACTTTATTTATAGAAATAATTACAAAATTGCATTACAAACGACTTTATAGCATCTCATGATTTAATTCTGCTATTTATAGTCATATCACAAATGGCCAGATTTACACCTTTTGGTAACAATTGCAATAGCTTTGCAATTACAACCCATGTATACATTATTGTGTTATTTTACCAGAAAATGGCTCATTGTATTTTTGGAATATTGAATAGTTATTTTAAAACGTTTCTATGCATGAAAATTATATTTCTATAATTTGTTAATTACTTTTGCTCAAATACTTGAGTACTTAATAAATGACCCTTTTTTGTTTTCACACTTAACCCTTCAAACCAGCCCAAAACCCCTTTTAAAATTAGCCTAAACACTTAAGCCCAAATACACACCTGCCCGACCCAATACCCCCATTCAATCATGACCGTTGATCATCCAGATCAACGGCCCATATTCCACCTTCCATAATTAAACCTATACCTAACCCCCCAAACCCTCTCGTTCTATCCCTCACCCATCGTCATCACCTCCCTATTCTCTCAACTCTCTCGACCTAACCCTAGTTCTAAACGCCGTCACCGACGTATATCTCATCTCTATGGTTATCCTATACCCTATCCGGCCAGTCCTGGCCTTCTACACACCATAACACTTTGAATTCTTAGATCCTTGAGAAGATCTCAAGGAACCCAATCGGTTATGGTTTGAAACTTTGCTTATTAGCCTGTCTCAGACCATTTTTTGCCTGTGAGTAAGAATTTCCTCTTATTTTTGTTACGAATCTATGGTCTCTTGACCTATTCTCTCATTTCCACTACTTTTCTAAAAACCCGAGTCTGATACTATCAATCCTTCTTAGATCTGTATAGATCTGAGATGAATCGAGCACTATTACATGTTTTCCTTTGAAAATTTTTTGTTTAACTGATTATTCCGACTCTTCCTCAACTAGGGTTCACCCCAAATTGTTTTTCAAAGGTTTTTTCTGACTCCTTTTCTGACTCCTAAGTGTTTGATTAATTTTTCTTTCATCTTCGTAACTGATTTGTGCAAAAATACTTAAACCTTAGTTGATTTTGTGTGATACACTGATTTTTCCAACCTTTGCTTCGATTTTGGGTACTTTCTGTGTTACCAGTCGTATTACTTTGCTCTATTTTTTGGACTTAAACATTGTTCCTTGTTAAATACAGTATTTTTGTGGTTTTTCCCTAATTAACCTCTGTTAGGTTTGAAGCTCCTCTTTCCGGCTAAGTTCTATGTTTCTGTGAGGTTTTACTTAGTCTAATTTCTATTTATGGAAGTTGAGTAATTCTTTTCGGAAATCAGTGTTATTTTGAAAGTTTTGCTGATTGCTTTACTCCGTTAGAGATTCGTATGCATAAATCTTGTTTGTTTCCTTGTTTATGAATTTAATTGGTCGTCTATGCCTTAACCGATTGCCCGTATTATTTTGTGATTGTACTGATCCTTTATTTGGTATGATTGGGATTCTTGCCTTAAGTAAACTCCCATGTTATTACCGTTTGATCAATTACCCCTAATTAAGGGAGGTCTATTCCGAACCCTTATGTGATTGGATTCTGTGACTCTATGATTTCCTTAATTGATTGAACGCTAATTCCTTTACCTTATTTGTTCTACTCTTAAATTTCTATATAAACACTCTTGTTTTTCCTCTCAACACGGACAATATTTCAAACACACACACAAACTTTCTCTCATCTCTCTGTCTGCTACTTGTATTCATTGCTCGTTTAGGCGGCTGAAAGCCAAGGCTAGACTGTCAAATCCTGCCTACTTCACCTTCTGTCTTTGCTTCCTTAACTGGTATATTCCTGCTTTTAATGCCTTTTATTCTACTATGAAGTTTAAATCTATATGATTCTATGGGGCTCTATTCATGTTAATATCCATGTCTTTTCTGCATTAGACTAACCGCTTATGTACCTAATGTTATATTCTTTCTTGTTTACTGTTTGATCGGTATGTTTAAGTTCACCGTTTCTTGTTTATTGCATTTATCAACATGTTTACTTTAGTTCAAGTACTCCCATCTTTCCTGTTTACTTCCTTCAACCATCATGCTTACTTTTGTGTCTCAGACTCCTCTCTAATTGACTTCAATTGGCATGACTAATTCTGTGTAGTAAGACTCCTATCTTCAGCTTGACCATTCCTACACTTAGTTTCTATATTTTACTGTCTATTGTTCTTACTTAACATGACTACTTTAACATTAAGCCTGGTTGTTAGACCTATGTTGTTCCTGCTTAGACTCTAGGTCAGTATGTTATTGTGAATTTGGTTGTTGTAGAAACCCTTGCATATTCCATGCATCTGTTACTCAATATGCTCTCACTCTTATCCTGTTCTTGTATGTTTCTGATTCATGTGTCCCCGACCCCTGCTCCATTTTTTGTAACTATTTGTACACCTAGAACTAATTGACAAACTGAAGTTGAACTTGGGCAATGTGATGCTTTTGTGACCATGTTGTTGTTTGCGGAACCTTCTTTCCTTCAAAAGGTTTTTCAACATGTATTTTTTTTACTCTTAATATGTTTTCCCAAAATGTGTCCATTCTTAAAGTATTTTTTGCTCCTAAATGTTTTACTCCTCTACTGCTGTCCAAAAGTTATTCCAACTATGTCAAGCACTCTCACTCCTACTCTTACATTACTTAAGTTCTTCCCCTCCAGTGTGTATATTGCCTAGGAATCCATGAGATTCCTCCGAACTCTGGCACACTGGGGCTGGCCTTTTCCACACTGCACATAATCACTTCCCTATTCAAAGGATCTTGGTGTGAGCATTGCCCGGGATCCCTGAGGTCCTTAGGGAACTTTGACACATCAGGACACCCTATTGTCTATAAGACTTTGGCATCCTGGACTGTTTTGAAGGCCTGGTATTTCCAAGATCACTTTGGGCCTCTCTCAAGATCCCTATAGCATATCTTATATTTATTATGTAATTCATTTACTTATGGTCTGTAATAATACCTTTGTAAACAGATATTGGGAAAATTTGTAAAGGGGAGGGATTCGTATATGGATTTTTGTAGGGAGATCGGGTAGAAATCATGCTTTAGGTTTATATTCTGTTTGCTTGCATTAGAAATTCTGCCTTTAGGTCTATGTTGTGTTCACTTGCATTAGAAATCATGCTTTTGGCTCATATTATGTTATTCGCATTAGCAATCATGCTTAGGTTTATATCATGTTTACCATGCTTTTAGATCACTTGGCATACTAAGCAAAGTTATAGGTTCATTACTTTATTTGTTACGGAATTCCGCTTCTGCATAATCATGATCACCTAGAAATCCTGTTATTAAGTTACCATTGCAATTCTTCTTAATAATAATGTCCATCCTTGTTGTGCATTAGAATCCTGCTTTAGGACTATGTTTGTATTTGCTTTACATCATGTCTACATCGCGTAAGTCAATAATCGTCCTGTCTATACGATGTTTAAAAGCAATTTCAGCACCTAGACAAACATGTTTATAGGATTTATTAAAACTCAAACAGTTTGTTTTCCTTTAGTCAATTTCCAGAATTCTGTTTGCATTTTAGACAACATGTTATAGGGTATCCCTGAACCACGCCTAGGAAAGCTTATAGGTAATTAAGGCCTTACAAATTTGTAAAACTATGTTTGTTTATTTGTGATTTCCCAGATTCAACAAGTTCTAAAATCAGAAGGCAAACTGATTAGGTCAACACCGCTTCGCCTTAACACAATGCTGCACATTCTCTGTTTGTCATGCTCACTTAGATATCATGTTTTAGGATCATTCTAAAACATCTGAAATCTTGATGTTTGAGGCGTGCTAATTGCCTGTTTATTTGTGGAGGTAAACATGGGCTCTTAGTTGTTGTCTTACTTGACAGTCATGTTTGTTTCTTTTATGTCTATTAGATTTTCCTTTTTAAACACTTTAGGAGAGTCTAGAACTGCCTAAAAATAGAGGTCCTAAACACCTCTGGGACCACAAGAAAGGGACGGGTAATGCATGCTTAGAGTTCGTTTAATTAAAACCGCTTATACAACCGCTAAGGGGAGGGTAATCGGGTAGTAAAAGGATATGATGATATGTGATGTAATGTCACGTGTAACCCCTCTAGTTGATGAAGGATTACCAGGCATTGTACGAATGTGATCCTATAGGTTAATAACTTAGGACTCCCCTATCTTATTTACATATGTGTGCTCAGACTGCTTACCTTTTAAACTCCTTTTATCTTACTTACATATGTGTGCTTAGACTGCTTATCTATTAAATGACTAATTTACTAAGTAAGTTTGGCCGGGACCTACCATCGTGGACCTCGAGGGGTGCCTAACACCTTCCCCTCAAGGTAATTTCAAGCCATTACCCAATCTTTGGTAACGTAGATTGGTTTCATGAATTACTTGCATTAGGTGCCCTAACACACCATAAATCCGTTAGGTAGCGACTCTTCACTTTCCATACCCACGTCCCAAAAGGAAGGGAGTTGTCCCAAAATGCCGAAACCCCGATTCCGCGAGGAAAAAAAAGGGGCGCGGCAAATATCACCAAACAGAAGCAAGAACTTGGAGATTTCTGGCCTTGGCTTTCAGCCAGCCAGGAATCAGAACACATAATGAGATTATTCAAGAGTGGAAGCACACAACTTTCGTTTCTAATAGTTAAAGATTTTTCGAACTTCAAACTTCAAAACCTCTTCCAAATGGGAGTGGGGAGGGGTTTAAATAGTGCAGAAGTTAGAACATAAACATGGAAAATAGTTAGTTTAAACACCAAAAAGGGCAAGTACTTAAATCAGTAGAAGTGAAACCCTAAATTTTAGGTAAAAAACACAAGATTGGCAGAAAATAAGGCAAAGATCACATAATGCATACAATGAACATAGACGGGAGATTATTAAAAAAGAAACACAGAATTGAACCAGATTTGGTTCAATTAGAGAAGTTCTGAAACCCTAATTTGGGTAAGTACAATAAATCGACAAAAATAGGCGGATTCACGCATAATAGATTGAATATAGACGAAATAATGCTAAAAATCAAAGCTTGAACTAGTTTTTGTTCGAATCGAAAGAGAATTTGAAACCTTAACCTTAGGGAATCAGTAAGATACAGACAAATTGGTCTTACACGATGCAAATAAACATGTTTGGCCTTAATATTGTCCAGAATCAAGAGGTGAAGATTGTGAGCATGTGATTTTTACTCGCCGTATCGTCCTATAAAAATCCCAGTATATCAATTGATTTTATGAATATTGGTTGATTTTTAAGTAATTAATTGTGAATTATTTGCATTGTTTGCATATCCATAATTCATCTTTCAAAATCATTGAAAATTTTGCATTATGAAGTTATTAGTTATAATTAATTAAATAATGGACAAATGATGAGTATTTAACGTAATCTAGTTTTTAATAACTAATTACTATAAAAGTTAATCATTTTATTCGATAAATCATAGATTTAATTAAGAATATATAATTGGTTGTTTTATTCT
>ML324362.1:0-17468 GCA_005239505.1 Nicotiana paniculata | reverse complement strand
CACTTTAAGTGGAAAAACTCCCGTACCCCCTTTGGGGCGTATAATAAACCGGAGGTGTGACAAGGATGATGATGTCAGAGTGCACGAACTAACCTTTGGGGAGGGGAATAAGTAAATAAAGGAAAAAACAAAAACAAAAGGTAGCCAAGTCAGTGAGGATTATGAAAAGTATTGCGGTATTTAAACACATAGTGTGGGAATGTAAAGCGCGTCCTAATTTGGGGACCTCTTTTGTGCTCGAGGTAGGCCTAACGACAAATTGATTTGGAGATTTTAAGATGCTAAATGCCTCATTTTATTGATAAGAAAATAGACGAATCCCAAAACGACACTAAATAAACAGGAAGTAAAGGTCACTAATGGCCATTGGCCTTATTACATTGATAAAGTAAAAGTCAGACATTCCTGTCTACTTGGTCCCAGAAGGACCTTCCCCAGACTCGGCATTCTTGCTTCCCTCGTACAACTTCCCCAACTCGCGAAGTCCCAGCAACAGGTATGCTCTGGCTAGACGTCCTTCTTCAGCCCCTTCAGTCTTTTGACAGTCTTCAATCCTTTTGAGAAATTTTTCCTCCAGCTCCAATATGCCTCGCTCCAAATACCCTAACCTTTTTGTTGGTGCTGATAGCCATATCTTTCCATTCCTCGATTAATTTCTTGCTAGACTCATGTATTTCGCGGTGCTCATCCTCACACTCATGGATCCTCTTGCGCAGTTGGTTATTTTTGACTTATGCCTCGGCCTTTTCATCTATAACCCTCTGGCCCTGAACGAACCCTGGATCGCTCAGACCACCCCAATTTTCTGCCAACCAACCAGGATAGAAAGGGGTACAATCGACATGATATCTGTCTAGCTCGATGATGTCCTTATCCATTACAATATTGCAGTGCAACATGTGCTGGGGTTGGCACTTGTGAGGACTATCGTCATTTTGGAAGTCAGCTCGAAGATGGCTCATCTTGTCGACCCTGGGTATTACTTCCTTCCTACCCGCTTGCCTCATAACTCGAAGAGGGACGTAAGGGTATGTTCCTCTTAGACATATTAGTATTAGGAACAATGCATCTTTGGAACGGGCGATGAACTCCTCTGTCGGAAACCACTCAAACATCCACTGAACTTGTTCTTCAGTCAGATTATCAAAGAGCTCGACCCATCCTTTGAAGTTCTCAGGCTGAGCAAACATGTCGGGGATGTAATTCATTCGCTTTGGTTGGTGGAAAGCGATGTGGTCATCCCAAACTCTTCGATGAATTTCTTGTCGGTATTCGCCCTTTTGGAGATCCTCCATGAGCCAAAGCTGAAGTAATAGATTGCAGCCTTCGAAGTGTCTTGCACCTCGTTGACACTTTTCCAAGGCTTGATATATGTCTGCAACGATCATGGGCACAATGCTGAAGTTTTTCCTACCAACTCCTTCCATTAGTGTCTTGGTTACCATGGCCAGTCTAGTGTGGATTCTCTCCTTCTTTATTGGAAACACAATCAGACCCAATAAGCAAAACATGAAGACGAATACTCTACGATGGATGTTTCCCAAGGATGTGATGGCAAACTCGTCGTGGTAGGTATGGTATGATTTTCTGTGACTGTACCTTTCGTACAAGTAGTCAAAAGGGATGTATGAATTATTTAAGCATACCAGTTCTGCATTCTTCTTCAGACCCATCATTTTAAGGAAACTTCCGCATGTGCAGTTCTCAGGCATTAGCATCCTCGGAGTTTCCCATACTAGGCCAGCCAGTCCTCCTATTTCCTCCAGCAAAGGTGTCATTTCAATGTCCCCAAAGCGGAACACGGACCTTTCACAATCCCAGAATAGGGTAGCAGCCTCTATTATCATGTTGTTAGGCTGGATTTCTAGGAGAGATGGTAGATTGCCCAAGTATTTTCTGACGAGAGTTTTGTCACTAGAATGTAAATCTTCCCACCAACTTAGCAATCTTGGATGGATATTGGAGACCATGCCGAATCTGGGGACTTCGTGCCTCATTTTTCTGCAAGGCAAACAAGGTTAGGCCCTTACCCCCACCAGACTCGACTATTTAACATCAACAATTAGCATAAAGCATTTAGTTCTCCAAATAAATGCACAGAACATGATGATGTCCGTTTGGGTTTAGGGAAACACAGTGGACTTTTGGATAAGGCAATCTTAAAAGATATCGTGCGGACCACACTTTAGCCTGGCTCGGTTTGACCATGATGCATGAAACAACATAAACGAGTAAGGTTTCTATGGGCTTTTAGACTGGTACCCNGAAAGCAGTAAATACATCAGTTTATAATTTAAAAGTGGTTACAAAGGAAGGAAACAGAAAAAACATGTCAGTTACTTTTGAAGAAAAATAAATGCTTAAAGAAATAGACAAGTAATTGCACATAAGGGAAATTGGAAGAGGTACAAATTCACAAAGCAATTTGAAAATGGTAAAAGCTTGAAAGTCCCCAACAGAGTTGCCATGCTGTCGCGCCACCTCTTTTCTCGCGGAGATCGGGTTTATGACATTCGGTTGAGACAACTCTTTCCTTTTGGGAAAGGGATTTGTGTTTTTGAGAGTCGCCACCTAACGATTTTTAAAGGTGCGTTAGGACAACAAAGGAGTTCATTTACAACTACGTTATTAACCAGAGATAGGGTAAGGGCTTGAAATTATCCTAAGGGGAAGGTGTTAGGCACCCCTCAGGATCCACAAGTGTGGTTCCCGGCCAAACAACTTTTGTGAATTTGTACGGCTTAGCAAACAAACAAATAAAGGCTCAAATGAGAGGGGATTTAGGTCTTAAGCATGCAGATGTTTGAAAATAGTAAAGAAGGTTAGATTTTAAAAGGATTACGATCTAAGCATATAAAGGGTATCCTGGGTTTATAATAATATGGATCACATCAATGCAATACCCGGTAATCACTCCTCGAAAAGGGGCTACACGTGGTATTAGCGCACAGGTCATCATATCCATATTCTACCCTTTCCCACCCCGTGAAAGTAACTAAATCGAGTGTTGGTCTCGACCTCTATTGCATGCTGTTACACGTCCCTTCCTATCAATCCCGGAGGAAATTAGGACTTTTATCCTATAAGGGATGTTCTAGCCAGACCCTCAAGTTTGAAGGAAAAATACTAAGGCGACAGATAAGAACACGTAGGGCTGCAATTAGGGGGAAACACAGAAAAACCAGAGAAAAGGCACAAGTATACCTTCACAGGTAATGCAAATAAGCAACATGAATCAAACACAGTTAAAGTCTTTGATTCAAATCGTAAAACATGGTATCTAAATGATAATAACAAAGAGGCAGATTTCCAATTTTAGCACTTTAATCACCTAAGGCTTGCCTAGGCGGGGGACAATGTATACTAATTATTTGAATTGTTAAAGGGACTATTGCAAATTATTACCTACACATGCTGTCCTAGGTTGTTCAGAACACAGAATTGTTGCCAGTTGTTTTTTTAGAGAAAGACTGAGTGAAGTTATTTTATTCCTTTTCATGCACCAGTAGTTAGACTAGGTGTTGTTAAGCGAGTATGAATGAAATCCTAAAACATGGTATCTAATGCACAAGTAGGGATGCAGAATGATGCATATGCAGAATTCTAAGCAGGATTTATAAATGCTCACATCATTATGCACGATTTCAGAATATGCAAGAGTACAATTTGTTAGTGTTATCCTAGGGACAAGATTTCTAAGTGCGCATAGAAATATGAAACATGATTGCAGAAAATACCAATTATTAACATTATTTACCCTATCACAGATTTTTTCTAAGTGATGAATGACAGTACTGAAACAAGATGCTGAAACAGTGTTTATAAAGCCTAAATAGCATGATTTCTAATGCATGATATGCTTTGCACACGTTGACCCTAAACATGATTTCTATTGCAAAAATAAGGAATGTAACCCTAATAGCATGGTTTATACCCTTTAATATTTATAACATGCATAACTACCCTTTTCCCTTTTCACTATCCATCCCCAATAGTTGTTTACAAATAATTATTAAATTACAGAAGTGAATAATAAAACAAGAAGCTATACTATAGGGAGCCTACTGATAGGCCCAGAATCTCCAGAATGCCTCATTGCCATTCTATTCACAACCTTTCACATGATCCAGGTGTGTCAGAGTTCCCTAAGTATCTCAAGGGATCCCGGGCAGTGCTCACACCCAGATTTCATAGCAAAGATGGAGTAAGTGCATTATGGAATGGCCATCCTTTGTGTGTCAAAGTTCAGAGGGAGATCAAGGGTCCCAAGGCAATGCTCACACAGAGAGGGTAGAACTTAAGGGGTCTAAAATATAGTGGAAGTGCTCATAGCGAGTAAGAACAGTTTTAAAACAGTTTTGAGAAAGAGAGAGGTTTTAATAGGAAAATAGTTTGAAAAGAGACTTGTTTGAAATAGTCTTGTAAAATATGAAAGTTGTTTAATAAAATAGCAAACAACAGTCCAAACAGCACCCAAAATAGGTTCATACACAACCAAAGAACACAGAACCAAGGCAGGTTCAGCAACCACAAACAGGGATAATAGGGGCTGGGGACACATAGGGTACATAGGTGAACATATAACAGGAAGAAGTGCAAATAGTTGCAGAATCAGAGGTATTCTAGGGGGATTCCTGGGATTGGGGTATAACACACACTTCAGGATTAACACAGAACTTAAGGTACAAATTTTTTTGTCAAGACAAGTCCATACTAAAACTAGTTAAGTAAAAAATGGAACAGAGTCATATTGGCACAGGCTTACAAAAGAAAGGGGTATAATATTCATGCTGATTTTAAAGGGAAGCTGTGCAGGACATACATGCTAAATAGACAAGAATGTAAACATGTTAATCACAGGTTGCACAACAGAACCAAAGATAGAAACAAACTAGAAATAGGATGAATTGAAGTATTAAAGGAAATATATTGGTTTAGGAACTTGAATTGAAATCAGAACATACCAGTAAGGAAGATAATAAACACAAAGTGGAGGGTAGGAGAACACAATAGTTAGCCTTGGCTTGTAGCCTGCTAACTTAGAACAGTAATAAGTAACACAGAAAGAGAGCAGAAAGCTTTTAGTTGTGAGAGATAGCTTTTGAACTAGTGTGTGTTCGTGTTCTTGGAAAATAAGAGTCCTGGGTATATATAGCTTTGAAAACAGTAGTAAATAAGGTGCAAACCAAAGTCAGACAGTAATCAAAGGGATTCATAATCAATCAGTATCAGAATAATATGTGTACTTCCTTAATTAAGGGAGTTAACTCTCAAACGGTAATAAAAGGTTACAAGTATTGAAAGGAATCATGTATAGCAAATAAGAAAAGATTTCATACATAGTAAGCACATAGTAGGGAATTGGGGGCAAGTTCATTAAAGCACTATTGTAAGAATCAATTGATAGTAGTAAAGAAAGAAATAACTAATAGTCGTAAAGATTATCACAGGAAATCAATTAAAGGAAATCAATCACAGGAAATTAGGGATTCAAAAATATGAGTAGTACTGATTTAAGAATCAACATAGGTTATACAAAGTAAACACATAATAGGAGAGATTCAGAAACCCTAGTGATTAAAATAGGGTAAAATCACAATGGATTAGGGGTTTACATAGAACAATGTCATGAATCACCGAATAAGCATAATACAAGCAGGAAAGGCGAAGATTTAGAGGTATCGATAAATAATGAATAGAGATAAATCACAGATTAATCATGGTAATAGAAACAAGAAACTGTAACAAGCAATATGGGGTAAAACATCACAAAATCACAGAATAATCAAGAGAACAGAGTGAACATAATAGAACAAATGAACACATCATTGTAGAGAAGCTCAGAGCCATAGGTGAAAGCTAAGACTTTAGTTTTTTTTAACGAAATAACTCAAACATGGAAAGGGGAAGCTTAAACATAACAAAAGTCACACAATAATACTTAAAACTTGAAAGGTAATCTTTTTTTGAGAAAGGGGTTTGAAACCCTAGTTTGAAGATGAAGAGTTATCTTAGAGAAATCGAAAAATCCTTTTGGGGAAAACAACAATAAACTCATAATATACATAGATCTATAACAGATCTAAAAGAAAAATCGAAAAATCTCAAGTTTTAGGGTTTCAGAGAACCCAAAGAAAAAAATGAGAAAACCTTAAAATTTCACCGGCTTTAGCCGGAGAGGTCATAGATCTTACTCAGACGGTCGGAGGTAGACGAAAATGGCATGAGAATCCATGGGGTGAGTTGAAATGCTGCTCGTTCACTTGAGAACCCCCAACCAGTGACACAAGGCGAAGGATGGAGCCATGAGGCTGGTGAGAGGTGAAAATTTCATGGTTTCCGGCGATGAGGTGGCCGGAGAAGGGAGAGACAGGGCTCAGTAGACGAAGGGTTCAGAGAGAGAGGGGAGAGGATTCAGAGAGACGATTGAGTGTAACAAATGAGAGAGAGGAAATCAGACGGGGGGGGGGGGAGGGTAGTCACCTAGGTTAATTAAGGTAAGGACCAATCTGGGCCGTTGATTTGAATTAATCAACGGCTCAGATCGAATGAGGGGTTGTTCCTGGTAGAATTTTAGGTTTGGGTTGGGTAACTGGGCTAATTAATTGGGTTAGGGGTCCGGATTAATTAGGCTAGAATTAAAAATAAAAGTGGCTAATTTTTAAATACCCATAAAAAATAGATAAATAATTTACAAAAATAGTTAATAATTATAATAAATGTAATTGATGCTTAATAAAATTAAATTAACATGATTAATTAGTATTTAAAATATAAAATGGCTAATTATTGGGCCAAAATAGCATGCAACATATGATTAGGTTATAATTGCAAAGTTATTGCAATTATAACCAAAGAGTGCCAATCTTGCTAATTGTAAAATAATTTGGTCTTAATAGGACCCTAAATAATAAATTAAATTAAGAAATGCTTTTGAAATTGTTTGTAATGCAATTTTGTCATTAATTATCAGAAATAAAATGCTGGATAAATTAAAAATAAATTAATAAAATATAGGAAAATTATAGAAAAATACCAATTGCTATGAAAGCATGATTTTGAAGGTATATATGCAAATTAAAAATATTTTGAGGAAAAATTGGGTATCAACATTCGTTTCAAAATAGGAAACTTCTTTTGAAAGGTACTTCCTTCGAATACGTATATATACTTTACAGAAGGAAAGTCTTTAAATATAATTTCTTCAAGATAAGCGTTCTTTTAGGAATATACTTTCCCAATAAATGTATTTCGAACTTAATTTCTGATAGAACCAGTGCACGACATCACCCTTCGTGCTTTTACTCTCGTCCTTCCCATAGATATCGACATATACAACACGTAAATTAAGCATGTAAAATACATGGACAGTGAAACAAAAATTGAGATAAAAGTCGCGTACATGAAAACAACAATAAGTCACACCAAATATGTAAGTACAACAATAACAACTCGAAGTAAAGGCACGATGTATACACGAGGAAACAGATATCACATCATAATGCATGTCCCTCGTCCTCACATGCACGAAAACACACCTTTCGTGCCGTGAACTCACAATAATATGGCACGACATCACCCTTCGTACATTAACACTCAATCAAAATATCACGCACGACATTACCCTTCGTGCTTTTACTCTCAATAATATGGCACGACATCAACATTCGTGCTTTTAATTTCAATAACATGGCACGACATCAACCTTCGTGCTTTTACTCTCAATAATATGGCACGACATCACCCTTCGTGCTTTACTCTCAATAATATGGCACGACATCACCCTTCGTGCTTTACACTCTTTCTCACACAAACAAATGAAATGATAGCATTCAGACAAGGAAATCGACAGCATAAACAATAATAGAAACCATACTATCCCGGCAAGGGAGTCAACAATGGAAACAATATCATCAGCAACATGAACAATAATGGAAACCACACTGTCTCATCAAGGGACGTAACAATGGAAACAATATCATCTCGGCAAGGGAAACAACTATAACCAATCTTTCTTAATTAATTAGCTTCACGAAATAAATCCCAACTTGAATCAATGCTCTGCAATAGGAAATGCCAAGAGAATCATCAAGTTAAGTCTAAGTAGTGCTTAATGAAAGATCATATCAATCACAATATACGACTCACAGGTATGCTTGACACCAACATATAATACTCCAATTACTGCTAAACAATTATAGGGCGAGATTATGCTAATTCTAGTCAAATAGGCAGTTTATGAAGGAAGATATAGCACGACGGTAGAAAAGGTAATTTGATTCAATTAAGTCAATTAAGATCAAATAAGAAACAAGAGAAAACTAAACAAGTAACTTCTAATTTAAGCAGAGAGATATGAACTAGCAATCGGAACTCAGATATAACAAATACAACTTCATACACAGGGAATATAAGGACCTACGAATCCAAAAGGACAACCTATTTGCAAATAAGTCCGAGTACGCACTCGTAACCTCGCGTACACGGGATACAATTAACATAGAAGACTCAATCCTAAGGGGTAGTTCCCGCACACAAGGTTAGGCAAGATACTTACCTCAAAGACGACAACCCGATACTCTAAAAGAACCTCTCGGGCGAAAAGACCTCCGGACGGCTCAAAATCAACTAAAACAACTTCAAAATACACCTAAAACGTATCAGGAACTATTTCGAATAATAAAGTTTCAGTCTTTACAAAAATATAAAAATCGACCCAAAAGTCGACCCCCGGGCCCGCACCTTGGAACCCGTCAAATTTTGCAAAATCTGAATACCCATTCCGTTATGAGTTCAACCATATAAAATTTATCAAATTCCGATATCATTTGATCCCTCAAATCACGATTTTTCATTTTAAAAGTTTTCTTTCAAAACCAACAGTTTCTTAACTCAAAACACAAATTAAATGATGAAAATAAAGAAAAAATTATGGAATATTTTTTTTTAATTCTAGTTGAAGAACAATTACCCAATTGAATTGTGTGAAAAACCCCTCAAAATCGCCAAGAACCGAGCTCTAGAAGTCAAAATATGATAAAAATGGCTCAACCCTCGAATTTGGAGTATATTCTGTCTGCCCAGATATTTGTTCAATGCGATCGCGGACGAGAAGATGCGATCGCATAGAAGGAAAAATCCAATGGTCAAATTGTGCTACGTGATGGCTTAAAGAGTGAAGCAACCACATAGAAGGAAAATTTTACTGACCAAAAAAGGTTATATGCGATCGCGAATGAAGTAATGCGATCGCATATAAGAAATTTTCTGCTGCCCCACGCCACACTATGCGATCGCGAACCTGTATATGCGAATGCGATGAAGATAAAAACCTGGGCGAATCACAACACACTATGCGATCGCGGCTCTGCCTATGCGATCGCGGCTCTGCCTATGCGATCGCATAGAAGGGAACATCAGAAGCATAACAGCAGTGAAAATATGAAGGAAAATTGACCCGAAGCCTACCCGAAACACACCCGAGGCCCCCGGGACCCCGTCTAAACACACAAACAAGTCATATAACCTAACGCGGACTCGCTCGAGGTCTCACATCACATAAAACAACGACGAAACGATGAATCAAACCAAATATCAAACTTATAAATTTTCAAATCTTCAAATATCAAAACTCGTGCCGAAATCTATCAATTCAACCCGGAATGACGCTAAATTTTGCAGAAAAGTCACAAATAACACAACGGACCTACAACCATTCTCGGAATTTCATTCCGAGCCCGATATCAAAATTTCACCTATCGGCCGAAATCGCCGAAATTCTAACTTTCGCTGAATTACCTAAAATTACTCTACGGACCTCCAAAACCAATCCCGGGCACGTGCCTAAGTCCAAAATCATCATACGAAGCTGTTGGCATCTCCCGAAACTCATTCCGAGGCCGTTTACTCAAAAGTCAAACCTCCGGTCAACTCCCATCACTTAAGCTTCAAAAATTAAAATTTTCCTTCCAATTCGACTCCGGATTATCCAGTAACTGAATTCAACCATGCACGCAAGTCGATATACATAATGTGAAGCTGTTCAAGACCTTAGGCCACCGAACTAGGCTTAAATTCTCAAAACGACCGGTCGGGTCGTTACATTTGCACAATAAGAGATGAGATTGAGGTAAAGAGGTGAAAATGGCTAAATATATCTTATTTACTTGTCCATCAACATCCTATTTTTCTAAGTAGTTTTATTATCATCTCCACCTTCATCGATGGTCCACCCATTGCAGTTATTCGTTCGCCTCCCATAGTGATTTTTCTATTATGGTGAAGGAATGATCTTTGATTTTGCTGGATACTGCATCGATTAAAGGCACTTGTCGTGAAATGAAGATGATAAAAATGGTGTCGGTTTTTCTTTTCTCTTTAATTTTTTCTTTTCTTTTGATTTATGATTCCACTCTTTTTCAGCGTGAGCATCATGCACTGTTGCCACATAAGCATGATCAACGGTCAGAGGTGTGTATTTATATGCATTTTATAATGTTGAAGTGTTTAAATGGGAAAGTTCTAAGTTCATCTACTGAGTTGACAAACAGTTAGAAGTTTAACAGCTTGTTTGGATTGTTGTTACATGTCGTTTCATAATATATCGTATTGTATTGTATTGTACTGAATTGTATTATTTGATGAGTACAATATTTGGATAGATTGTATCGCTTGACGTCGTTTCATGATGTCATGCACTAACAATATGAAGAATAAACTTGCAACATTACTAAGAAAAAAAAATAGGATACGGAGTAGAATTATTATATAAAAAAGTAGGATAAAGAATAAAATATGATTATTAAATAATAAAGAAGAGCAAGATGCCAGGAAAAAAGTAAAGAAACGACGCCACCACACCAAATCTCTCATTCCATAAAATGGCACTTTTCGTCGTTACATAACGATGAATTTAACGATATAAAAATATTAAAGTTATCAAACAAACATTGTATTTAAAGTAATAATACGATACACTAGGACAGGTAACAACCATCCTGTAACGACCCGGCCGGTCGTTCCGTAGAAATTTCATTATTATTCCTGTTTTTGCCTTGTCATAGGTTGGTTATACTGTTTATGGTGTGTTAGACTTGGTAGGCTCGGAATCGGAATGGCTGTAGAAAGAATTTAGTCATTTAGTCTATAAAAATAGCCTTATAGTTGGAAAAGTCAACTGAGAGTTGACTTATTGGTAAACGACATCGGAATGCATATTTTATGGCTCGGATAGCTTCGTTAGGTGATTTGGGACTTAGGAGTGTGTACGGAATATTTTTGGGATATCCGGTGTAGAATTAGGCTTGAATTGGCGAAAGTTAGTTTTTGGCAATTTTCGGTTGGCGAAAGTTTAGTGTCATTTTGGACGTCTGTGCAAATTTTCAGGTCATTCATAGGTGTTTTGGTTGGTTTCAGCATCTTTGGTGGAATTTAGAAGTTTCAAAGTTTATAGGCTTGAATCTGAGGTGAATTTAGTATTTTTGTGCTGTTTTTGGTGATTCGAAGGATCGACTAAGTTTGTGTCATATTATGGGACTTGTTAGTATACTTGGTTGGGGTCCTATGAGGCTCGGATAAGTTTTGGAAGATTTTTTGGAAGATTTTGGCGTTTTGAGCATAAGCATGTAATGATCCAAAGGTCCATTTTTAGTTTTAGAGATCGAAATTTGATTTCGAGACTTCCAGGATTTTGATAATGAATTATAGAAGTGATCTAGAAAGTTTGTTTTAATTTCATCAAGTTGCGATTGGGTTTTTGACGCGAAATGTGAGTTAATTGTTTAACAAGCGAAATGAGTATTGCACTGAGCAAATGAGCTCCGAATTGAGTTTCAATTGAAGGACTATGTTCGTATTATTATTTGTGACTCATAGGAACAAGAATCATCAAATTCCGAGTTCGTATGGTGGAGTTAGAACCCTTTTAGTGAAAATAAACATTGGTGACAGGATCTGGTGCGCACCTTTAGCGACCAGATATGGCACTTTTAGCGACGGGATTTTTGCTTTTAGCAACCAGAATTGGGTCTTTTTAATGCTGTTATGTTTTTAGCCTATTTTAGCGTTTTTAGGTGAAAAAACACGGCTTGGGGTGATTTTTGAGCAAGAAATCATGGGGAATCTTGAGGTAAGTCAGTTGTGATCATTTATACTCCATAATATTAAACTATCATCGAATAATCCGACAAGATTACATATTTTTGAAGTGTTTAATTGGGAAAATCAGTAGAAAAAAAGTGAAACTAGGGTTTGAGTTTAAGAGACCTTTTAGGGGCGATTTGAGGGGTCAAACGGACTCCGATTTCAGAGTTCTTTATATGTACGGACTCGTGAGATGATGAGGAACATTTTGGTATAAAGTTGGTCAAGTTCCGATATGTGGGTCTGAGGGTCGGGTTTTGACTAATTTCGTATTTTGTGCATAAAGTTGAGATTTTTCGATTGGGTTTCAATCCTTTAGCATATTTTGATGTTATAATCTGAATTTGATAGATTTGGAGCACTCAGAAGTTGATTCGAGGGCCAAACGCATTGCGGAGTAGATTTTCGAGCTAGTTTGAGGTAAGTAATGTCTTTAAATCCTGTCCTGAGGGTATGAAACCTCGGACTTTACATCCTTTCACGGATTTGGAGTGACGCACACACTGGATGACGAGTGTGGGGTGTGCAAGAATTGGAAATTTGGAAAAAATATACCTTTTCAGGCAACTATTGAGTTGCGAAATTGCTTTTAAAGCATATGATTTATTACTGTGTTTTGATATACTTGGGATGTAAGCCATGTTTGGGGCCTAGTGCCGATCTGTTTAACCCCTTGGGGGCTATTTTACTGATATTCTCACTACTTTGAAACTATGATTTTACACTCAGTATTTCTTGTGAAATTGTTGACACTCCTATTTGATGATATTACTATTTCTTGGAATGAAATACTATTTTGGGTCGAGAACCCCGTTTTATTTATGGCCCGAGTTACATGTTGAGAGTGTCTAACTGAGTCAGGCTGAGGGCCAATGTTGTGAGGATATTTATGATATGAGATAGCCCGAGAGCCTGAGAGATGGTTGATGCCATGGTGTGGCTTGTTTATAGCGCTTGGGCTGTAGGAGCCCCTCCGGATCTGTACACACCCCTAGTGAGCGCAGGTACCTACTGAGTGCGAGTACCGAGTGCTGAGTGATGAGTGATTGGGAGGCATGAGTGACAGTTAGGCTGCCCGAGGGGCTGATGTTGAGTGACTGTGAGGTGCTGAGTGACTGTTATTGAGTGATGGTGAGGTGCTGATTGACTGATTACGAGTGATGATCTTGCCCGAGGGGCGGTTTAAAGACGATATTTTGCTGAGCTTTTGATTATGATTCGTTTCATCTTTCAAACTGATATTTTGGGAGTTTTACTGAGAAATATTGGAAATTATACTTGTTTCAAGGATTTTTTACGGAAATTGGTTTTCGAACTTATGTATATTTTATTTAGACTTGATATTTTACGGTTTTGTGGATTGGTGTATTTGTTGCTGTGTGTTTCTTATTCTTGAGACTGTGATTTATTTTCATTACTACTAAGTTGGCGTACTCATCATTACTCCCTGCACCTCTATGTGCAGACCCAGGTACTGGTTCGAAGCAGTAGCCATCCGAGTTCGTTATCATCCGCTTTTGGGATTTCGAGGTAGTTGTCTAGCGTCCGCAACTTCTCCATTTACCTTCCTTCATTAGTAGTAGTATTTTATTCCGAGACATGGTTTATGACATTAGCAGTGTTAGTTTTATTACTAGATGCTCGTGATCTGTTGACTCCAGTCCTGGGGGATTTGTTTAGATAGTAGATTATATTATTATGTTTTCTTAAAGACTTAGAGAAAAATTTTATACTCTGTTGCTGGTTATTATTGATTTTTGAGAAATTATATTAAAACAAATGTGTAGTTATGTGATGGTTGGCTAGCCTAGTTCCACGATAGGTGCCATCAGAACCTGTTAGGATTTGGGGTCGTGACAAGTTGGTATCAGAGCTCTAGGTTAAATAGGACTCAACGGTCATGAGCAGGTCTAGTAGAATCTTACAGATCGGTACGGAGGAGTCTGTACTTATCTTCGAGAGGCTGCAGAACCCTTAGGAAACATTCCTTATTCTTGAATTCTTATCGTGCGAATCCATTTTATTCATCCAAAAGCATAACTCCTTGAATTCCTTTCATGTATTTGAATGCGCACGTGAGCGCTTGGTATCAGTTGTGCGTCGTCGGCTTGTGACTTCCATGGGTGTGATGTGATTTTTAACATGTTAATAATGGGCCAGTCGGAAGGACTTGAGGCCAGATTTTGTCTGTGGCTTGAGTGTTTAGATTTCAATTGGGTGAGCACATGTGTTGGGGGACTTATATGTCTGTTTGTGTCCTTATTGATGGAACTTTGTGACTAGATGACTACATGGTGAGTGTGATCGGATAGTTAGATGTATTCAGGTTGTTTGATTATGACCAAAATGAATTGGCGGGAGATGTGGCAAGAACCATTGATTATTTGACTTCTGTATTGAGTTAGAATATGGCTTCGAGTTATGAGTATTGAAAGACCTCTCGTGTAGTTTAGTTGTGGAGTGAAGTGGGTTTTCCTGTTATGTTCTGAGTTCCTGTGATGTCTTTTGAGCTGACCAATGCCCGAACAACGTCTATGTATTTGATTGACGGTGTATTCAGCCGTGTTATAACTCATTTGTTATTGTATTTATTGATGGCATCCTACTGTACTCTCANGAGAAGCTTTGTGCGAAGTTCTCCAAGTGTGAATTGTTGGCTCAGTTTAGTAGCATTCTTGGGACACGTGGTGTCCAGTGAAGGTATCTATGTGGTCAGACGAGTGTGAGTAGAGATTCCAGAAGCTCAAGAATTCCTTGGCCACAGCTCCAACGTTAGTGTTTCCATCAGCTTCAGGTTCTTATACCGCTTAATGGGATGTCTTGGGGGCAGACAGTGGTTGTGCTCTAATGTAGGAAGGTATAATGATTGCGTGATAGCTAAGATTTTTGGAAGTGTATAGGGAGATATCATTTTGAGGTTAAGCAGGCAGGGGTATCTCCTGCGGGTTGTCCTGAGCTGTGTGACCCTTATATTGATCTGTAGTAAGTTCTCTTTATCAGTAAATGATGTATGTTGTAATTTGAGTTTAGATCGCTTGTGGGAGTTGGCATGACCATTAAAATGGTGAATGCGAGATTTGCATACGAGTTGAGGGTTAGATGGTCTGGGTCATATTATCGTATGAAGGATTTAGTTGAATCCCACCACAGTATGGTGGCAGTGATAATGTGTGGGCATCGTGAGTTATTGTTTGTCTTGATCCATGGCTTTGAGCCAAGTGGGGGAGTTCGTTATTTATAAGTTGATTACACGATTATGTGTTGTATTGTTTTCGGTTCGAGTTATGTTGGTGAATCAGTTATTGACCTACAGAGGTGGAGTCAGGGAATGGCTCGAGTAACGAGAAATTCTTCGATACAGGTTGTAATGTACCTTACGAATAATGGAATTTATTGAATGATTGAGTTGTACTTGAAAGGGTAGAGTGTGCAGTGTATGAGTTTGATTGTTGCTCCAAATGTGTGGATTACTTTCCTAGTATGTGGATTGCAAGCGGGGTCAGGTTGTTCTTTTTACTTCGTTAGTGTAATTGAAATTGCGTAGAGTGAATGGAATTCGAGAATGGTTCAGACGGATTCAAGGTTATATGTAGCGATCAAGGATCTTCAAGGTGTGAGAAGGGCTAGAATTAAGATTTACGGGGAAGGTGTCAAGGCTTGTGGTGTATTTGCATTATCATGGATTCTATTCATCAGTATTAGGAAAGCGAAGGTAATGACTTTAAATTCGCATGAAGTCTATTCAGGGTAAGTATTTTTGATGTGGTGCTCTGGGGATGTTTGAGAGAGTATTCATCGGCTTATGAGCCTTAGACGATATATTTTTTTATGCTCGGATTTCATGCGGTGAGTCGAGATTGAGAATTACGGTATTATGGCAAGAAGAAGTATCAATTCGAAGGTAAGTCAGAAGGAACTTGGATAAATAGGACAACTTGGTAGTACGTCGAATCGAAATGATAAGGGATATGGTTAGTTCTTTGGGTATTTATAAGGTAATGAGTTGTTACAGGTGTTTCTTAGCAATTCTCTTGGAATTTGGTGGCATGCGTAACTTGGTTGAGTTGGAAGGATTCATTCTTGGCGGTTTGGTGATGTACAAATGTGATTCGGGAGTTCTTGACGGTTTCTACCACGGTTAGAGATGTATATTTCTACTGGCGTGAGGTCCATGTGATGTATAGTGATTTTGCTTCTAGATGGGATCATATAGAAAGTTCTTGGCTAGTTGGGTACGTAGTTGTTTGTGGCTAGTAAGGGAGCATGAAGTTCTCATATTTATCATATNNTTTTGTGTATAGTGGAGATTGGCATATGTGAGGTCACGGTTCAGTTCTGGAAGGAAGGTCAGCATTGGCAGTTTCAGATGACTAGGTAGGTGATACCACCATTGGGTGGCTTGATGAAGGCATACGTTCAGAAGGGGCAATGTGTTTGAGTTAAGGGTGCTTCATTGGTATTGCAACGCTCTTTTGCTGGATCGACTGCTGATATTCAAGTTTGCTTGGTGGCACATAAGAATTATAGGAGTATCCCCCGTGGAATGATTGAGTATTAGAGACATGTTATATATTCGAGTGGTGGAATTGGGATCAGATATAGTAATTGGTGCGCCTCATGGATTTCGAGACTGGGAGTTTTCATAAACAGATTATTTTGTGGTTGTGGACTATAAGGATGTGGGCAAAGCTAGTCAGGTGTTAGTATATGTCATGATTCAGTCATTATGAACCTTTGGAGAGTTAACTAACTGTTGTGGGTGACCAGAGTTGATTTAGAATTATTGGTAGGCTAGTATGGGTGTGTGTTCTACATTGAGTCGGAATTGTTGACCCCAAATTGCTATTGTTGAAGGATGTACCATTCGATTATCATTGAGCTTATTCATGTTTTGGAGTGATCTATGAGTTACCTTTCAGTGTTTCGAGGAGTTTTGATCATTGGTTGTATGTGCATAGGGTGCAGTTCTATCTGGGCTTTATAGCGAGATTTGAGTAAGGTAAGTAATTGGGTGTTGCAGGATTGAGACGTGTTGGTTATGTTCTTTCTGGTTCGGGTGGCATGGTATCATCCGATTTCCCCCAAGATTATGGCAATGCACTTTGAGTAATTGATGTCGAATTTCGCATGGTTATTGATTTTGAGCAAGGTGGCTTGGAGTATTTCATGTGGTCCAGCGGTTGGATGGGATCATGCTTTGCAGCAGAGTTAGGTAGAGGTATGACCCTTGGTGTCAGATTCGTGTGTTCTGATTTTACGGTGCGGGTGATGCGAGACTAAAATGCATAGTTTAACATGTGATATACCTTACATTTTATGCGCATTAA
>ML324360.1:0-30359 GCA_005239505.1 Nicotiana paniculata | reverse complement strand
GATATTTTAAACAATTTTTCCACGAGTGTGGTCCTCTATAATAAGAACAAGGGTCATCAAAGTATGAACAACTACCATCCGACCAACTTTCATTATATGATGCCATTTTTTTTAGATTTTATCAAAAACTAAGAAAAATGAACAAGGAACAAACAAGAAAAATAGACCAAGGTAAGGAAGATAATTACACAAATATTCACAAGTTTATATCGAAGCACTTACACTTACTTCTCAACAACCTAAATTACGCAAAATTGTTCCCCGACAACGGCGCCAATTTTGATGACGTCCAAATCCACTAGTAAAAAGTAAATGGACACGGTCTCATGCAATATAAATTACCCAACCATGAGTCGGGGTCGAATCCCACAAAAAACAATATGTAGGCGATTAGGAATGTAAGAGAATTGTCACTTGTTATGCAATGCCAAACACTTAGAATTTGGTTGTGAAAATGTTTTTACCTAAATTCAAAAATGTAAACTAACCTAGAAAGCAAATAAAATGATCAAAGGCTACAAGTATGGATGCATCGGGAATTACACTCAAGTAGCGATCCAATGTATTTCCCGATTTACAAATATGAGCGAGTTTATGTTAATTAGCAACGGATAATAATTCTCAATTAGCTTCTTCTAAAGATTATCCCTAACACAATTAAGAGATTAAGCACACCCAGATACGGCTACAAGTAGTTCAATCCTATTCCTAGGTAGAATCTATAAAATGAGGGTTAAAGCCTCAAGTTCTTGTTAATTAATCTTTCCCAACCCCAAATTATCTTTTCCAAAATTAATTCGGAGTTAATGGGCGAGTCCTAGGGTTAGCTAATGCCTTTGGAAATATTAAAGAATAAGAATAATTAAATAAACAATAACACACTTAATAAATACATAAAAATCACTCAATACATAAGCACTAGGTATTTAATCCACACTTTAAATATGAATACTTCCATAAACTAGATTCAAGTGTTGGAAATAAATACTACACACTTAAATAGTCAATAAAAAGAAAGGAAATAAAGAAATGAACATAAATGGGTAAGAAATTCTCAACCAAAAGCTTCAAATCTTCAATACCCAAGTGTGTGTGCAAGAACGCTAGTTTCCAAAACTTGTTCTCTCTAGTGTATGGACTGAAAATAAGCCAAAGATCTCTAAGAGTTACAAGTTGTCAAAAATATCTGCTAGGTCGTGTATTTGTGAGTTTGGGATTGGAAAAATTTTAAATGACATTACTGCCCAGGTCTGATGCCCGTTGACCGCACCTGCGGAAGAATTCTCGCAGGTTCGGCTCCGCAGATGCGAATAGCCCATCGCAGATGCGTAAAGTGAATAGAAGTGCTGGATCCGCAGATGCGGTATTCAAAGCGCAAATGCGCAACCGCAGAAGTGAGTCTTGACTCCCATGTGCGATCCCAGGTGAAGTTGCTTAGTTCCGCAGATGCAGACTTTTTCCCTGCAGGTGCGAGATCGCTTCTGCGATCAATGTTCTGTAGATGCGAAATCCCTGGAGCCTTTTGCATTCTTTCAACCATTTTTTGCTCAATTTCACTTCAATTGCATTCAAATCACTTCATGGCCTTATTTACCTGAGAATCTGACAATACACACCAGAAACGACCTCATATTATCATTAAAGGACGCAAAATCTAAAGAAAAAAGATTAAAATAGTGGTAAAATCACCACTCATAAGAGTACTAAAGTATTCGGAAGGCATAAGTCGTGAAAATAATAAGTGCATCAGTCAACATTCAAGGATGAATGTTCCAAAGGGGGGAATGATGTTACATCCATGTTTTCGTACGTGGAAGTACGACATAAGTAAATTGGTATAAGTTCGGGAATGAGATTATTTTAAGATTATAATAATTATGCTATTTCAAAAAAATGATGAGTAAATTTGTGAAGGTGAGAGGGTAAGCAAATCAAAGAAAATAAAATTTCATCAAAGTTTGACATGTTGGGATAAAATATGGCCCAAGCTAAAATACCCGGTATTTATGGACTAGTTCCATCCAAGGTACCACATGACCATGATAGTAAGGTGTATAATGTGTGTTAAAAGTGAGTAGTATTTTAAGTAATTTGAGATAATGCTTAATTATGTGGATCATTAGATAATGGGGGGAATTAACAAGTTATTTAATAATTAGTGGATAATTAATTAAAGTCTTTGGATGAAGACTAAGGCATTAATGTGGAAGCCACATACATGAGCCATTAAGTGACTCTTGAACAACTTTGCAATGTGGAAATCTTTAAAGAAATAATTGAAAGATGACTTCTCAAATTCAAGATTGACATTACTCACAAAGATATAGAATTCACAAAAAGCCATAAAGACTCTAATGTTATTGCTTCAGTAAGTATCCTACAAGGTTGTGATCAAATTCACACAGTGATCATACGAAATTTGCTACAAAAATTCATACGAGATTTCATAAGGTAATAGCAATGGGATTTTGCGATTCTAAGGGAGTACGGTGCAATCTTTCTCAAGAATATCATACGGATTCTTCCCTACTCCACTTATCCTCACGTGTTTTGTCAAAATTAACGTGTGTTATAGGGATTGTCAAGAGAATTGACTCAGGTATGTTAAGGCTATCACTTCTTTCCTTTTGGCATGATCCATACGATACAAACAAAACGAGTAAATGAAAAACTTCCATAAATGACTCTACTAATAGAAGTATTAGAGGTGCCTATGTTCTTGAATTCCCATATGTCTTATTATTCTATCGTCTGTTCATGGGTCTCGGAAAATACGTAGATTCATAAAGTTTAATTCATGATATTAATCAGCGGTATAATGGTCTTGTGACGTTCCGAGAGATTTTATTGATGTACTTCTCATGCATTGCATTCATTTATACATGTAAATTGACCATGACCAAACTGTGTTATATACGCGTATACATGTATATACATATGTATATGGGATATGGGAAAAGGTTATGGTGTTATATACTCACCACACCTGATCAGCTGGTATACGTTGATGATTTGCCCATAGTGGCCGAGATGATATGATGGGATGCCCTCAGAGGCTTGATGATGTTATGAACGCATATACCCATGCATGGTATGACATTTATATGTATATGCATGACACTATAATATTAAATGATTCACAGAGCTATTCAGATATACATGTTGAGTCTTTTACTCCATGTTTCTCTCATGTCTGTTCTTTACTGATTTTGTTCCTTACATACTCGGTACATTATTTGTACTGACGTCCCATTTGCTTGGGGATGCTGTGTTTCATGCCTGTAGGTCCCGCTAGACATGTTGAGAGTCCTTCAAGTAGACTATAAGCTCAGCGGAATATGTTGGTGTGCTCCATTTGCTCTGGAGTTACTTATTTGGTTAGTATGATTTAGAAATGTATTGATTGGTATGACGGGGCCCTGTCTTGGCCTTATGATGTTTATGTACTCTTAGAGGCTTGTAGACATATGTCATGTATATGAAAGATTGTATGGACTTGTCGACCTATGTTCAGTGTACGGGTGATTATTTTGGCCTTATAGGCCCGTATTTCATATGCATAAGTCAGTATATCAGGTTGGGTCATTTTATGTCGAGTGTTCCCTCAGGTTTTATTCTTGTTACTTCATATGACTCTAATGGCCCATTTACCCATGTTGATGTAATAAGAAAGATACATTATATTGGTACTCCTTTGAGTAAGGCAGCGAGTGCCCGTCGTCGCCCATCGGTTTGGGTCATGACATACCAGTTGGGGTGGTGCGGCCTATTATTATTATATAGCACGGGGATATGCCTGCGATTTTAGCTGATGAGCTGAAGAGGTTGGACAGGTTCATCAAGTTGTTTCCCCCTCCCTTTTAGAGGTGCACCTTCAAAGGATGCGTGTGACTTCTTGGACCATTGCTTTGGGATTTTCACAACTTGGAACTAGTGGAGTCCAAATGAGTAGATTTCACCGTCTTTCAGATGCATGGGTCAGCCAAGAGGTGGTGGCAGTTTTATGAGCTAGGCAGGCCAGGGAGGTCAGATTCTCTCACATGGGCTTAGTTTTTGTAGTTGTTCTTGGAGAATTTTATTCCCCTCACTCATAGAGATGAGTTGTGTAGCTACTTTGTGCGCTCCTGTAAGGTAGCTTGAGTATCACTTAGTATGAGACTAGATTTGTTGACTTGTTTCTCCATGTAGCTATCCTAATGCCTACTAAGAGGGAGAAGGTGCAGAGGTTCATAGAGGGTCTTAAATATGGCGTAAGGCTTCAGATGGCCAAAGAGGCTGAGACTACTTTCACTCAGGTGGTAGAGATTGCCAGGAGGATAGAATGCATTAGAGGACAGGCGATAAAGACAATCTCTGACAAGAGGTCTCGTCATTTTGAGGATTTAGTGGTGCCTATATTGAGGCAGGGGTTCCTTTGGTATAGGCCATCCTATCAAGCCGATACATTTAGAACTACAGGTCACACATGGTATATCAAGTAGCCACAATGCTTATGGACCTCGTACTGAGAAGCTAGCCTACAATGCACCTCTAGCTCCCATTAGTGCCCCTCCGTTACAACGTTACCATGGTAGTTATTCGGGTCATCAGGTAAAAATCTAGGTTTAGCATCCACATCTGCAGAGAGCTTTTTACGGTGTAGGGATCTGAGACATGTCGCAAGTTTTTTTACATCTCACATTTTCATACGTCAAGTACGTCGTAAGTCAATTGGTGTAAGCTTGAAAAAGAGATAATCCTTGAGATTATACAAAGTAATTTAATCATGTTACCTTGGTGGTTACAAAGATTTATGATCATGATCAACAAGTACCAAGAGGGTTGGATGTTGAATGACTCAAAGAAAATAAGTTTTGTCGAAAGACGGCAAGTTGAGAATGTTATAACCCGTACTTTGGGGTAAGACTAGGAGTTATTAACATATAAGAAGGCCATATTGTGAGTTACTTGAATCGTATAATAGTAGTACGTTAAGTTTTAAAGTCAAGCGAGTAGTAAAACAGAAGACAACAAAAGTTATCGTAAGTTATGTTCATAAGTTTACTAAAACTTTTGGTCTAATGTCACTATGATTTACTCTCAGTGTACTTGGATTTAAAGGGTGATACACCCACCAAATTTAAGATCTACGAGCCTAGTTTCTAACGGATTAAATTTTTTGTCAATATAACAATAGAGAAAGATATTTGCATTTTTGTGAGACTGTACAAGCAGCTCCCTTTGGGACCCACAAAGTTAGTGGAGACTTATCTTGTTAGATGAAGTGGTGGAATTTTTCACTAAGTATTAGTTTCGAAAAAACCAGAACTCCAAGAACCTTTAAACTCTCTCTAAGCATATCCTAAAGGTTCACACATAAATCCAAGGCCAAACCACCAAAGTTCTTCATTAACATTGTTGTAGAAGTGGTGGAGATCACTTATATGATATTTTTGATGATTTGTAAGTTCTTTCAAGTTTATGGAGAGTTTTATTGCTTTTTAAAGGTAAGATATTGTTCTCCTACATGGGTTTGATCATATTTAAGCCCTAGCTAGGTTGTTTGGTTGAGATTTTGCAAGATAGCACTCAAAAGTTATTTGTGATGTTCTTGAGTTGTGTTGGGCTGTCTAATGTTGTTTTGATGATGGATATAAGGCTGAAAATTATATGAATGCAGTTTTTTGTGTTCTGGACATCATGGATTATTTAATCATGTTAGTTGTTGTAAGTTGTAAGTTGAAGAATAGATGATGAAAGTTGCTTTCCGGATTCTTTTTATATAGAAAATATTGTTGGGATTTCAAAAACTTCCAGCTGGTCACCTTATTTCTTCGCGCCGCCTCGACGCATTCCCTTCTCTCCCCGGTATCGTCCCACACAGAAAGAAAGAGCGCAGAGCCCCGGCCCTACCTGTAGGTCCAGTGTGAAAGGAATAGCCTTGAATCTTGAGAATGAGAATGTAGGGATTGTTGTCTTTGGTAGTGCGGAACAAGACCTGAATTGGGATGATATTCATAGATCGCTTACTCTTTGTGTACGTTATGGAGTCTCCACTCCATGGCATTGTTCTTGATATGTATAGTTGTTGAAGGTGCTGAGTTATAGTTATGAATATATAAAGATATTACAATATAAAACTCCTCTTCCTCTCTATTTATATAGACTTGTTGATGTTGTAGTCATACTTAGTCATTTTAAGATGGAAGTAATGGATGAATGGTGTATTTGAATCGTTTGTTATGTTGTGTGGATATGTTGAGCTGGTTTAGTTGTTTAAAGTGGCTTGAAATTGTTGTAGTTACTTGATTATATTGTTGTTGTTCTCATTGATAATGATTTTGAAGGAAAGAAAATATTGGATAAGTGTGTTTGATAATCGTAGCCGAGCTTGCCACTAGTTGTGCGTTGTTTGGGCTGTAAGACTTGTTATAGGAGTTTCTGGTTGTGTTGTTGGGTTATCTTGCCTATGATAGTCTTGGGGGAATGAAAAGAACATGGGAAATTTTGTTCATTTCGTTGTAAGATAGGTTAACTTCCGTTATGCGATTAAGAGAATTGTTCGTTGTTATCGTATAGGTCGTGAATCGGATACGAGTTGTGCTCTTGAGCCAGTAGGTTTAGACCAGGTATATTAAAGCTAAATATTTTCTTCTCTTGGCATGTTTAAGACAAATTGAAATATAAACTAACGTTATTTCAATATAACTCCACTCTTAGTAAGTAGTGACACCCAATTCAATCACTTCCTCATGATGTTGTTCAAGTACATTATGTATTGGAGTTCTAAGTCTTTTTGATTCTTATGGTGATGATGTTAGTATTCATAAGGTAATTGGAGATATAACGACCTTACATCACTCTGAAGGAAGTCCTAAAGATCTTAAGAGGCTCTCTAAAACTTTTATACTTTCGTGAGAATACGAATTGATGTTATGAATACATATATAGCATTTATAGAGATTTGACTATTTTTCACCTATCTTACCATCGAGCTACGACCGGTTGGGCAGGTATGCATTTTCATTTTACCACCGAGATACAATCGGTTGGGAAGTTATGCATCATTATTTCACCATCGAGCTACGACCGGTTGGGCAGTTGTGCATGTTCATTTACCATCGAGCTTCGGGTAGTTACGCATTTACCACCAAGCTACGGTCGATTGGGCAATTACCACTGATCAATTGGGAAGTTAACATCACGATAATGTTGTACTTAGAACTATATATATACATATATATATATATATATATATATATCTCAGCGACAAGGCAGAGGTTGCACGTTTTATCTTATCCCTTACAGTAATAGTATCTTATTGTCATGTTTCATGTATGCCTTACATACTCGGTACATTCTTCCCACTAATGTCTCTTTGCCCGTGGACACTGCATTCACTCCTGCAGGTGTAGGTAATCAGTTTGATGAGCCCTTACAGTAGACAAGGTTGACATGTAGCGAAGGATCGGTAAGACTCCACTTCATTTGTAGTGCTACCGAGTCTATAAATCATGGTGTTAGAGTTTTGGTACAGACTAACAAGTAGGCTAGGGCCCTGTCTCAGCCATGTTTTAAAGTCAGATACTCTTAGAGGTTTTGTAGACACATGTTCATTATGTACAGTATGTCACTGGCCTAGTCGGCCCTCATTTATGTTTCCTTATTGGTTGTTCAGTGTCGATACTCATAGTGGCCTCTTCGGCCAGTACATATAGATATGTATTGAGTACAACGACTCGCTATAATGGTGCTTGACCACTTGCATAATATATACATACACACACACAAACACGCACGCAGACACACACACACACACACAACATGGCCATAACTAGTGATATATATATATCACTAGTTATGGCCATGTTGGCCCATGATAGTTACAAAAAAAATGAGTTCAGCCAAGTCGGCCTATGTATGTTCTAGTTTAAGTCAAACGATCATGAGTTTCAGAGTGGTTTGCTCGGGCCCGTACAACACCGAGTGGTAGCCACGCTTCACCAAGTTTGGGGTGTGGCAGTTTTACAATAGGTCGCAGAGCAGTATGCCCCAACAGGGTACTCGTGCTATGATTCCGCCACCGGCTACTCCACCACCTGCTAAGCTAGCTAGAGATAGGGGTCAGTTAGCCAAAGATGTATGCTAGCTAGTTAGAGGTGGAGGTCAGTTCGACAGAGGTCATCCTAGAGGTGGAGGATTGGTTGGTAGGGATTAGCCTCATTTTTTTAATGGGTAGGCTCTAGGTGGAGTTGTCTGATGCAATTATTACATGTATTATCTCAGTTTGTCATAGAGTTTCTTTTGTGTTGTTTGATCCAGTTTATACATATTCTTATGTCTCTTAGTATTTTGTTTCACACTTGAGTATGCCTCGTGATTCTCTTGATGTCCCTGTTTCGGTGTCACAGTGATTGGAGATTCCATAGTAGTTGATTGAGTGTACCGCTCTTGAGTTGTTTCTAATAATGGTTTTATACTATAGTTGATCTTTTGTTGTTGGATATGGTAGATTTTGAGTTCATTCTAGGTCTGAATTGGTTGTCCCCATATCATGATATGTTGGATTGTTATGCCAATATTGTGACTTTTGCTATGCCCGAGTTCCCTAGATTAGAGTGGAAAGGGACCCTCGGACATTCCACTAGCAGGATGGTCTCATATTTGAAGACTCGAAATATGGTTGAGAAGGGGTGTTTGGCGTATTAGGCTTACATCCGGGATTCTAGTGCGAAGGTTTTTTTGGTGGATTTAGTGCCAATGGTGAGGGAGTTCCCAGAGGTGTTTCCTACAGATTTTCTAAGCATGCCACCCGACAGAGATATTGACTTTTACATTGACTTGGTTCTAGGAAATCAGACTATTTCTATTCCATCGTACCATATGGCTCCAGTCGAGTTGATGGAACCAAAAGAGAAGTTGCATGATTTGCTTGATAAGGGATTCATTAGACTGAGTGTTTCACTTGAGGTGCACTGGTGTTGTTTGTGAAGAAGAAGGAAGGCTCGGTAAGGATGTGTATTGACTATTAATAGTGGAACAAGTTTACCATCAAGAACAAGTATTTTTTTCCTAGGATTGATGATCTATTTGACTAGCTTCACAGTGCCAAGGTGTTTCCCATTATTGATTTAAGATCTGGCTACCATTAGGTGAAGATTAGGGCATTATATGTTCCTAAAATAGCTTTTAGGACTCGTTATGGTCATTATAAGTTCTTGGTGATGTCATTTGGATTGACAAATGCTACAAAAACCTTCATGAATTTGATGAACCGAGTGTTCAAGCCTTATCTATATTCCTTTGTGATTGTATTCATTGATGATTATTATGGTTTACTCCCGTAGTAGGGAGGAGCATGAACAACACATGCATACTGTACTTTAGACTTTAAACGATCATTGGTTATATGCCAAGTTTTTGAAGTATGAGTTTTGGTTTGACTCGGTTGCTTTCTTAGGTCGTATTGTGTCTTCTAATGGTATCAAAGTGAACCCCAAGAAGATTGAGGCAATTCAGAACTAGCCTAGACCTACTTCAACTACACATATTAGGCATTTCTTGGGTTTATCTGGATACTATTGCGGTTCTTGGAGGGGTTCTCATCCATTGTAGCCACATTGACTAAGTTTACTTAAAAGGGTGATCTTTTTAGATGGTCCGAAGAGTGTGAGAAGAGCTTTCAGAAGCTCAAGACTGCCTTGACTATAACCCCAGTGTTGGTTTTTCCCCACAGGTTCGGGGTCTTGCACTATGTATTGTGATGTATCGCGTATTGGACTTGCTGCGATATTGATGCAGGATGGGAGAGTGACTCCCTACACATATCATCAGTTGTAGATCCATGAGAAGAACTACCTCATGCATGAGTTGGAGTTAGCAGCCATTGAGCACTCGCTGAAGATTTGGAGGCATTACTTGTACGACGTTCCATGTGAGGTCTACACTTATCATCGGAGTCTCCAGCATCTCTTTTTCAGAAAATTTTCTGATTTTTCTGGCGTCTAGAAGGGTTTCTGATTTTTTCCGGCGTGAACATTATAATGTCATTCTTATTAGAAGTCTTAGACCCACAATCCGCTGGATCCAATGCTTTGAATCCAATCCAGATGGTTTCTTTACCAGATTATATTGAGTTCCTTCAGTAAAAAGCACGTAAACAGACATCTTCAAGATTAGCCTCTGTTGTTCCAACAGATAGTAGCATGACTTGTGTCTCCCAATCTTCAACTTCTAATTCTTGGGTCATTGATTCAGGTGCATCTGATCATATTTCTGGTAACAAATCTCTTTTCACTATCCAATCGATTGACCTGCAATAATACCTACAGCTTCCCCCAATTCAACCAGGTCGCCATGAGTAGGACTCTGGCCATAACACTATTTCATATTCTCAATCTCTTCCAACAGTCACAATGGCCAGTGGGTCTCATACCATGGCACCTGCAATAGGTCAAGCAAGTCCACTTCCTTCCTTACCTTTAGACTCAGTTCTCTTTGTTCCTGGTAGTCCTTTTAATCTCATAGCCATTAGTCGCTTAGCCAAATCACTTAAATCTGCTATTTTATTTCTTGATGACCTTATTTTTGTACAAGAATGCAATACATGGCGAATCATTGGTACCGGACGTGAATCAGATGGACTTTATTACCTTATCCTTGCAAAATCACATGGACTCGCATCTTGTCTTCCTTCAATAACTTGTCCCCTTATTGATTTACCAGATTTATTACATAAACGGTTGGATATCCCAGTTTGTAAAAACTTCGGAAAATGGTACGTGGCTTAAATCAGTTGTCCACTCTAGAGTGTGAGTCATGTTAGCTCGGTAAGCATACCAGCTCCCATTTCCCGCAGAGTCTTGATAATCGAGAAGACTTACCTTTTACTTTAGTCCATTCAGATGTTTGGGGTCCTAGTCGGTTCAGTTCTACCTTGGGATTCCGCTAGTTTGTCAGTTTCATTGATGATTATTCCAGGTGCACTTGGATATTTTTGATGAAAAATCAATTTGAGTTGTTTTCTATTTTCCATACCTTTCACGCTGAAATTCAAAATCAATTTGGGGTTTCTATCCGCACATTTCATACTGATAACGCCCTAGAGTATTTGTGTTCCCCATTTTAGCAGTTTATGAACTCCCATGGGATTATTCATCAAACATCTTGTCCGTACAAATATCAACAAAATGGGGTAGCTAAAAGAAAGAATAGACATCTTATTGAAACTGCTCGTACCTTACTCATACAATCTCATGTTCCACTGCATTTTTGGGGGATGCAGTTCTTACATCTTGCTATCTTATTACTCGTATGCCATCTTCAGCTATCCAAAATAAAGTTCCATTCTTTGTCCTAATTCCCTACTTACCGTTGTTGTTTCTTCCACCCCGTGTCTTTGGGAGTACGTGTTTTGTTCATGACCTTACTCCAGGAAAAGATAAGTTAGATCCTCGTTCTCTTAAGTGCATATTTCTAGGTTACTCGAGAATGCAAAAGGGATATCGATGTTATTCTCCTGACCTCCAGCGGTTTCTTATTATGATGATGTTACCTTCTTTGAAACCCAATCATACTTCACAGGTCCAGTTAATCACTTAGATATTTCTGAGGTGCTACCAGTTCTATATTTTGGAGATTCAGTCACTATCTCCCATTCATCTTCCTCCATAGCTCCAGTTGCAGCCCCACCACCTACAACTCCAGTTGCAGTTCCACCACCTATAGCTCCAGTTCCACCACCTAGTGCAGTTCCACCAACTATAGCTTTAGTGCCACCACCTAGTCTAGTTCAACCTTCTACAGCTCTACCGCTCCTGACTTATCATCGTCGTCTGCATCCAGTATCAGGCCCAGCTGATTCACGTCCTACACTTGACCCTTCTAATAATACGGACTTGTCTCATCTTGATCACCCGATTGCACTGTGAAAAGGTATACAATCAACACTTAATCCTAATTCTCATTATGTCAATTTAAGTTACTATCGTTTGACATCATCCCATTGTGCATTTGTGTCATCTTTGTCCTCTGTTTCCATCCATAAGTCTATAGGTGAAGCACTGTCTCATTCTAGGTGGCGACATGCTATGATTGACGAGATGTCTACATTACATACGAGTGGTACTTAGGAGCTTGTTCATCTTCCTTCGGGTAAATCGACTGTTGGTTGTCGTTGGGTGTATGCAGTCAAAGTTGGTCTAGATGTCCTGGTTGATCGACTTAAGGCTCGTATTATTGCCAAAAGGTATACTCAGATATTTGGACTCGATTACAGTGATTATTTCTCTACCGTGGCTAAAATAGTAGCAGTCCGCCTTTTTCTATCCATTGTTGTTGTTTGCCATTGGCCTCTCTATCAGTTGGATATTAAGAATGCTTTTCTTCACAGTGACCTTGAGGATGAGGTTTATATGGAGAAACCACCTGGTTTTGTTGCTCAGGGGGAGTCTAGTGTCCTTGTATGTCGGTTGCGTCGGTCCCTCTATGGTCTAAAGAAGTTTCCTCGAGCCTGGTTTGGTAAGTTCAACACAATTATTTAGGAGTTTGGCATGACTCGTAGTGAAGCTGATCACTCTATATTTTATCGATATTTTTCTTCAAATCTCTGTATTTATCTTGTCGTTTATGTTGACGATATTGTTATTACCAGAAATGATCATGATGGTATTAGTAAGTTGAAGCAACATCTCTTTCAGCACTTTCAGACTAAGGATCTGGGCAAATTAAAGTATTTTCTAGGTATTGAGGTCGCTCAGTCTAGTTCAGGTATTGTGATCTCACAACAGAAGTATGCCTTAGATATTCTTGAAGGAGACATGAATGATAGGTTGTAGACCTGTTGACACTCTGATGGATCCTAATTCTAAACTTCTTCTAAGACAGGGGAGCCTCTTAGTGATCCTGCAAGATATAGGCGGTTGGTTGGTAAATTAAATTACCTCACAGTGACTAGACCTGACATTTCCTTTCCTGTGAATGTTGTGAGTTAGTTTATGGATTCTCCCTGTGATAGTCATTGGGATGCAGTTGTCCGCATTCTTTGGTATATAAAATCAACTCTACGAAAAGGATTATTGTTTGAGGATAGAGGCCATGAGCAGATCGTTAAATACTCAAATGCTGATTGGGCAGGATCACCGTTTGATAGACGTTCTACATCTAGATATTGTGTCTTAGTAGGAGGAAATTTTTGTCTTGGAAGAGCAAGAAAAAGAATGTGGTTGCTCGGTCTAGTGCAGAAGCAGAATATCGAGCAATAAAGCTATGATGACATGTGAGCTAATTTGGATCAAACAGTTGCTCAAGGAGTTGAAATTTGGTGAGATTACTCAGATGGGACTTGTGTGTGATAATAAAGTTGCTCTTCATATTGCGTCAAATCCAGTGTTCCATGAGAGAACTAAACGTATTGAGATTGACTGTCACTTTGTTAGAGAAAAGATACTCTCGGGAGATATTGCTACAAAGTTTTTGAAGTCGAATGATCAGCTTGCAGATATTTTCACCAAGTCCCTCACTGGTCCTCATATTAACTACATATGTAACAAGCTCGGTATATATGATTTATATGCACCAGCTTGAGGGGGAGTGTTAGAATAGTTACGTGAATGTATGTAATTAGTCATAGTCCCTTATGTAATAGGGGTAGGTTATGTGTTATGTATACATATAAATACGGCTTATTGTAACATAGAATATTAATAAATAATATTTTCTTTCGTTCTTTCTCACAGTAGTGGCTGATACCTTGAGTATGAAGATAGAGAGCATGTGTAGCTTGACATCTACACTGGAACCGGAGATACCATTGGCCATGGATGTTCATGACTTGGCTAATAGGTCTGTGAGGTTGGATATTTCGGAGCCTAGTAGGGTTCTTGCTTGTGTTGTGGCACGATCATCTTTGATAGAGCGCATCAAGGCTCGCAAGTTTGATGATCCTCACTTGGTGTTGAAAGACATGGTGTGGAGGGGTGATGCTAAGAAGTTGTGATTGGGGATGATGCTGTCATACAGCTTCAGGGCCGGATTTGTGTACCGAATGTTGATGGTTTGAGAGAGTTTATCCTTGAGGAGCTTCAAAGCTCACAGTATTCTATTCATCCAGGTGTCACGAAGATGTATCGTGACTTGAAGAAATATTATTTATAATGGAAGATGAAGAAATACAATATTGTACATGTCTCTTGGTGTTTGAATTGTCAACATGTGAAGTATCAACATAAAAAATCGGGTGGTTTGACTCAAAAGTTGTTGATACCGAAGTGGAAGTGAGAGCACATCACTGTGGACTTTGTGGTAGGCTTATCACGAACCTTGAGGAAGTATGATGTAGTTTGGCTCATTGTGGACCGATTGACCAAGTCCGAGCATTTCATCCTTGTGCTGACTTCCTACTCTTAAGAGATGTTGGCTCAGATATAGATCAGAAAGATTATTTGCTTGCATGATGTACTTATTTTTATCCGATGATGTCTAAAACCACTACTAAAATTGTAAGCGGACATAGTCGCATGCAATATAATATACCCAACTATAATTCGGGGTCGAATCCCACATAGAATAATATGTATGTGATTAGGAAAGTAAGAGCATTATCGCTTATTATGCTAAACAAAACACTTAGAAGGGTTTTGAGAAAATATTTAAGTCTAAATGCAAAAACATAAACTAACCTTGAAAGCAAGTAAAATGATCAATGGATACAAGCATGGATACAAGGGAAATTACACTCAAATAAAGATCGAATGTATTTCACGATTTTACAAATATGAGAGAGTTTATGTTAATTAGCCTCAGTTAATAATTCTTTATTAGCTTCTTTCGAAGACTAACAAGACATACTAATTGAATTATCCCTAAAACAATTAAGAGATTAAGTGCACCCTATGCGGCTACAAGTAGTTCAATCTTATCCCTAGGTTGAATCTATAAAATGAGGGTTAACGCCTCAAGTGATTGTTAAATAAAATTTCCCAACCCAAAATATCCTATTGCAAGATTAATTTGAAGTTAATGTGTGAGTCTTAGGGTTATCTAATCCTTTGAAAATATTAAAGAACAAAAATAATTAAATAAACAATAATTCACTTCATAATAAATAAAAATTGTTCAGTACATAAGCAAAATAATATATTTAATCCAAACTTTAAATTTGAATATTCCCATAAACAAGATTCAAGTGTTGAAATAAATACTACACACTTAGATATTCAATACAAAACAAGAAATTGAAGAAATGAGAAAAGGATAAGAAAATCTCAACCATAAGCTTCAAATCATCATGACCCAAGTGTATGTTCAAGAACCATAGCTCCAACACTTGTGTTCTCAAGTCAAAAAGACCAAAAAAAAGCAAAATATGTGTTTCCAATCAGCTGGGTCGAGTATTAAACTGTTTGGGGGTCAAGAACATGAAATTACAAAACTGCCCAGTTTTTCCACCAATTTCTTCTTCACGTTCGCGAAGGTTTGACTCATGAATCTTCGCGTTTGTGATAATGCCTTCGCGTTCGCGGAGGTTTGACTTCTAAAACTTCACATTCGCGTTCATGCCTTCTCGTTCACGAAGGTTTGACTTCTGCAGCTTCGCATTCGTGATCCTCCTTCGTGTTCGCGAAGGGTAATTCACTAGGCAGAGTTCCTGTGTTTAATTTAACTCCTTTTTGACTTGTTTTCACTTGGTTTCTTCCCGATAACTTCTAAATCAGATAAAACTGTAAAATAGAAGTAAACAACATTACACACACTAATTTCTCAATCAAACATAGAAAAAATCTAAGATTAAAGAAGAGAT
This sequence comes from Nicotiana paniculata, assembly GCA_005239505.1. Taxonomy (NCBI): domain Eukaryota; kingdom Viridiplantae; phylum Streptophyta; class Magnoliopsida; order Solanales; family Solanaceae; genus Nicotiana; species Nicotiana paniculata. The sequence continues at coordinate 14,581 of ML324360.1, read as the reverse complement.
AAGTTGGTAAAATACCAACTTATCAAAGCCCCGAACTTAAATTATTGCTTGTCCTCAAGCAATCAACTCACAAAATCTCCTTCCAAGTAATCAACTCAATAGTGCATCAATATAATATCAAGTGAAAAGGTCTCCATTAAGCACGAACACATGACTTTAGCTGGTAATAACAATTAATCCAGGGCATATGAATCGCCAATAACTTCTTAAAAATTATGTTTCATTTCAAGTACTCAAACACCAAGTTAATCAAAGTAGTAATCATACCATGGAACTAAAGCTTCAAAATTTGCCTCTTTGTCGCAAAAAAAAATTTCTTTTGTCCATTCCTTTCAATTGAAAAATGGAACAAATTAACAACTAAAGTCTCTATGTTCCCTCACAAGCAAGAGAGAATCCCACACTCATAAATTGAAATTCAAAATATAAATGGATATCAAAGAAAGAATTAACTCTCTCTCACAAAGATGTTCAAATGCACACAAGTAGTACCATAGACTTTCCCTTCATGTATTTTTCCACTAATGTAGACATACTTGATTCAAAATCAATTAGGACTTAGAAGGTTGTAGTGTAGGCTTTTGGTTAAGGTAGGGCATCATTTTGGTTAGAGTGACTCAAAACCTCCCTAAGCTCTATAATTTTTCAACAATTAGAGTACACTTCCTTCAAAACCTTTTCCACTCTTTCTTCAGTTTTCATTACATCACCTAGTCTTCAATTTATTCACAAATTTTTATTTTTCCTTCCTTTTTCTTCTTTCTTATATATTTTTCTTCTTTTTCAAAGGCTAAGGAAGGTTACACTATATATATTTTTTTTGTTTTAAACCTTTCACATTATAAGCAATTTCCACATCACAAATTTTGCAACCGTGACCTCTAAACTTAGGCTTTTAGCCTATATTCACACTTTTAAAGCACTTACACAGATGGGATGCCAAAAACAATAGATAAACAAAGAAAAAAAGGTTAAATCATGTTACATGGTTGCCAAAGAAAAGGGTAAAGGCTCAAAATAGGTTGACTAGGGAAAATATGCAAGGGTAGAAAATTTAAGGCAAAAGAACGATCCAAGAAAGGCCTAACTTTATTTTTCAAACCAAGTTAGTCTGGGATTTTTCCTTGAATCATATTTCGGACAAGTTCTAGACTTAAAATCATGCAAAGGAACTCACAACGAACCTCACCACACATGGCACATGCGAATTCGAGTGAAATATGTATCCAAAACCCAATTGAAACAAATGAACTTAAAAAAATTAACTCATAGCCTAAATATACTACTTAGTGAACTTAAGTGACTAATATTAAATATAAATTCATAAAAAGAATCATTACTTCATTTTTTTTCAAAAATTGAGAATCCATATGCCAAGGTTTAAGTCATGATGGTACCAAGCAAGTCGCAAATTGGCCTTGGGGAAAAAATTCACATCTTAAAGCACTTATGCTCCTAAATGAACTAAAAATACATATAAACTACAAGACTAATTCCCTTAAGAAATTCATCACACAATCCATCATAGGAAAAAGTCACCCGGTTCAACACAAAAATATTCCTCGGGAAAGAATCACAGCATAAAGAAAACCCGAGGAGATTTATTAAAAAGTATATTACTTTTAATGAAATAAAAGTATTATAAACTAAAAAATATACTAAAGAAAATAAAATAACAAAAGTGACTAACCCACCACTACATCAATCACAAAACAAGCTCGTCAAAGGCACATGATCATGCATAATAATAACATAAGTCTGGCATGGGCACACAATATCCATAAAAAATCATAAGAAAAGAAAGGGCATAAGTCAAGCATAAATATATAAATAAAGTGTGTAACCCCCCAACTAAAATCACTATAGTGTCCTCACTGCACAATATCAAAATAAAAGCATGATAGTTAGAGGGGCTCCATGAAATCAGCCTCAATCTGAGCCGTAGGTGGAAGGAAATTTGAGCTCCTCTTCATCATCATCAGAGTCATTCGAACCACAGAACGACCTCATCTTATCCATCATCTTGTTTAGGAGTTTGCTCTTTTTCTTTTCGTGGTCTCTGAACTTTCTCTGCCGCTTTTCAATCTTCGCATGCCACTGGCTCATATTTTCTAGTACTTGTTCATGGCCTCCATCTTGCCCGTTATTGCTTTTTGCTCTTTGACCATGTCATCCAGGGATGGTGGGGCAGCAATGCCGGGAGATGTTGGCTAGTAGGAAGGCCAACTATATGCTACCTAATGTGTGGATTTACTCCATGTATCTGACTAGAGAGATGACACATGGTATGCGGGCCATACTGGAGTGGTCCCACGGGGTCATATGGTAGATGCAAAGCATTCAGCGGGATCAGTGGTGGTCTCAGAGAACTGCCCAAATGAAGAGGATGCAACATCAATACTTCTTTTTTCCTCTTGTCATTGGACCTCTTTTCAGCAATAGGTGGATCATCGACTTTCTCGGAACTCTCTCATCATCATTCGGGCGTTTTAACACCCCCAACATCATATCATAGCCGAGTAATAATAGGCTGTTGGACCTCCCATGGGTGGCTTCCTCCAATGTGTTTCCCTATGTTTACGGGTAGTCTATCCATGATCACAACAATTATCAGTACCCTCTCTGGTGTCATATCAATGCCATTTGTAGAAGGCAATATACTCTCATAGATAATGAAGAGCCAAGTCTTTGCCGCAGCAGTGAAGTCATGAGACTTAACACCTTTGTGCAATGTCAACCAATTCGGGATCACCCCATTATGCAATTTGTCCACCAACTATTGGTTTCCTCCTACTTTTGCCATGTCTTTGTAAAAATCGTTGTCGGCATTGGGAAGGTCGTAAGTTCCATTGATTATCTCAGGGTTGAAGTTGACTTGCACACCCCACACAATAGTAACTAAGTCTCCTTGGAAGTCGGTCCTCAAAGCATTTTGCATAAAATTCCAGCACCACTTTGTAGTTGGCATCATCTGGTTGAGGGGAAAAACAAATTCACTTGCTTTCTACCAATCTTGTTAGAAACCTGGCATTTTAGTTTCAACCTTGTCCATGTTTATGCCTCTTTCCTTGACGATGGTTTTGGACAAAAGTTTGTCATATTTTCATTCAAATTATACAGATAAAAACCTTTCATGATCAAAGGATTGTTGTTGTTCAGTTTCGGGGACATGTTCTTTCTCAATTTCATTGTATTCCGGATCCATTTTATATCCAAAATACCTACAAAATAGACCAACAATGTTAAAAGATCATATAGACACTTAAAACAATGTATTAAGAAGTATTTAAGCCAAAGAAATGGGTCAAAAAGGTCTCGGGAAGAGCTGTGCAAAGCTACTATTTCTAGGAAATTTTGGGACTGTCGGTTAATGATCTTCACGTTCGCGTACTGACTATCGCATTCGCAAAGAGCAAAAATTATTTTCCAGAAATTTTCCTTTGCATCGCAACCAGGCAATTGCGTTCGCGTAGGTAATCTTCTTTTCCCAAAAATATTTTCGAGTTCGCATACTGACTATCACATTCGCGAAGAGAAAAAATTATTTTCCAGAAATTTTCCTTTGCATTCGCAACCAGGAAATTTTGTTCGCGTAGGTAATCTTCTTTGCCCAAAAATATTTTTCTTTCAGGCATTTTTTCAAACAATTAGTTTGCATTATTTTCTTGCTCGTGATTTTCAGTTCTTTTGGCACACATCTTGCCCAAAATTTGCTAACACATCAACCAACCTCACCCAGTAAGCATGCACTAATTTCACACACAATAATTACATCATAGACCTAAATATTTCAGCTCTAAGTATAAAAACCCATGACTTTTCTTCCATCATTTTAGCACAAAGAAGAGCAGTAAATGAGTTTAAGGAGGATGAGACTTACGAAGCACATATCTTTGAGAATGAGAGGGAAGATTGCAGTGGAATGGAAGATTATGGGAAAGTTGAGATGGTTTTGCAGGGAGAACAGTTCTTGAGTAAAAGGGAGTGTTAAACATCAGTTTCCAGTGTTTTAGTATCTTAAACTTACATGACAGGTCGTGTTTGTGAGGGCACAGGATCCTTCGCAAAGAGTAAAATATTCCTAACAGTCGCAAACGCGAGAAAGGCATTGCGAAGCGTTAGAAAACTACTTTCTCTTCGGGAATGCGATGTACTATCGCGAACGCGAAAAAATGCTTCTGGAATTTTCACCAGCTACTGGTTATTGGCTATTCGGGCACTCCGACTTGCTCAAAACAACTTCAAATATTTTGAAACTTGGAAGATTAGTCAAAAACAATATACTTAGTTGTTCTAAAAAAGAAAATTTCAAAAATAACTTAAAAAGAAATTTGAAAACATGAGTGTGTTCTTGCTAATGTGCGATCGCATTTTTGGTCGCATAACCATTATGCGGTCTGCAGAGTTGGCCTTCAACTACATTTATGAGCGACTATTCCCAAGAACTTATGACTATTTTCGTGACCAATATGCGGTCCACACAACCATTATGTGGTTATATTTTTTGTCGCAGAAAATTAACTGAAGCTCAAGAACCCAATTATGTGGCCGTATTTCAATTCCCTGCAATCTAAGACACACACGTCAACATGTTCAACAAAAATAAAATAAACCTACAAAAACAAAAATTTAACAAAACATTTGAAAATGATGGGTTGCCTCCCACCAATCGCCGCATTTAACATCGTGGCACGTCGCAAGTCATTTTTACCACTTTTCTCTCCACTTGGAGGATATGAATTGGGTACCCAAATTGCAATCAAGTTTGTGTCCACGAGCGGGAAGGGGGGGGGGGTAAGTAGATGAAAAAGTCAAACTTCAAATTCTTCATGTTGCATTTCTTGGCTTTCTTTTGAGGAATGTCATTTTGCATTTTTGAACATTTAAATTGCAAGACGTATGACGCTTGTCTTGTTTCTTTGCACTCCCACATGGATTCACATGGCTCAATTCCTATAGCACCATGAAATTCCAAAGTTGAGCAATGCTTAAAGTGAGTTAACAACCTCCTAACTTTCAACTTTTTCTTGATTTTGATATCATTTCTTTCCCCCGGACTAGAGTCATGTTCAACCATAAGGTCAATTACGCCGGTTAACTCTAATTCTATATTTTTCTTGGCATCACCAACAAGCATAAAGTCGGTTGGCAGATGTTCAATTTTAGATTCCTCAAAGTGAAGCTCCAAACCACTTTTGAGACTATTTTCCAAGATATCCTCTAAGGCTTTTTTTCTCCTTGTTTCCTTCTTCAAGTAGGCACTTCATCATGAGTTTGAACTCTCCGTTTTTCCCATGCTCATTTTCTCCCACTTCTAAATCCCTATAAATTTCAAAACCAAAATTCGAATCGTCATAGTGGGGGTTTGGGGAAGGGAAGAACAAACAAGCACAATTGCCCAAATAGCCATTTTGACAACCACTTATCACATATACTCCACTCATGAGTTTGAGATTGAGCGCACAATCTGTCCTGGGGAGAATTAAAACAACTTTTCCATGTGTGTGGTCCTCCAGAATAAGGACAAGAGTCATCATAGTATGAACAACTGCCATCCGACCAATTTTTGTTATATGATATCATTTTTAAAAACTATGAAAATAAAAAAGAAAACAACAAGAAAATAAACACAGATAAGAAAGATAATTACACAAATATTTACAAGTTTGGACCAAATCACGTACACTTACTTCTCAAACAACCTAAATGCGCCAAATTTTCCATCGACAATGGCGTCAATTTCAATAACGTCCAATCCACTACTAAAATAGTATGAGTCGGGGTCGAATACCATAGAGAAAAATATATAGGTGATTAGGCAAGTAAGAGAATTATCACTTATTATTCTATGCCAAACACTTAAAAGGATTTTGAGAAAATATTTATGCCTAAATGAAGAAATAGAAACTAACCTAGTAAGCAAGTAAAATGATCTACGGCTACAAGAATTGATACACGAGGAATTACACTCTAGTAATGATCCTATATATTTCACGATTTTACAAGTATGAGCGAGTTTATGTTAATTAGCTTCAGTTAATAATTCTTTATTAGCTTATTCTGAATACTAACAAGACATCCTATTTGAATTGTCCTTAAAACAATTAATATATTAAGTGCACCCGATGCAACTACAAGTAGTTCAATCCTATCCCTAGGTAGAATCTATAAAATGAGGGTTAACGCCTCAAGTTCTTGTTAATTAATCTTTCACAACCCTGAATTACATATTCCGAGATCAATTCAAACTTAATGGACGAGTCCTAGGATTAGCTAATCCCTTTGGAAACATTAATGCACAAGAATAATTAAAGTAACAATAGTTCACTTCATAATAAATAAAAATCATTCAATACATAAGCACAATAAGATATTTAATCCAATTTTTCAATATGAATATTTCCATAAGCAAGATTCAAGCGTTGGAATAAGTACTACACACTTAGATATTCAATACAAAGCAAAGAAATGAAGATATGAGTAAAAATGGGTAAGAAAATTTCAACCAAAATCGTCAAATCTTCAAGACCCAAGTGTGTGTGCAAGAACCCTAGCTCCAAACTTGTGTTCTCTAGTCAAAAAGACAACTTAGTAAAAGATGTGTTTCCAATCAGGTGGATCGAGTATTAAATGGTTTGGGGGTCAAAAACATGAAATTCTAGAACTGACCAGTTTTTCCGCCAATTTCCTCTTCGCGTTCGCGATTATACCTTCGCGTTCGTGAAGGTTTGACTCCTGAATCTTTGCATTCACGATCATGCCTTGTGTTGGCAGAGATTTGAATTTTGAAACTTTGTGTTCGTGTTCCCAAAGGTTTGACTTCTGCAGCTTCGTGTTCGCGAAGGGTAATTCACTCGGCATAATTCCAGTGTTCATTTTATCTCCTTTATGACTTATTTTCACTTGGTTTCTTACCGATCTCTTCTATATCATATAAAACTAGTAAAATAGAAGTAAACAACATTAAACACCCTTTTTTATCAATAAACCATAGCAAAAATCTATGATTAAAGAAGAGATAAGTTGGTAAATACCAACTTATCACTATCATATCAGACCATGGCATGCAATTTACTTCACATTTTTGGAGAGCCATGCAGCGTGAGTTGGGCACTCAGGTTTAGTTGAGTATTGCATTTCACCCTCAGAAGGACGGGAAGTCTGTGCGGACCATTCATATTTTTGAGGATACATTGAGGGAATGCACTATTGATTTCAGAGCTAAGTAGAACCAGTTTCTACCTCAAGCAAAGTTTATCTACAACAACAACTATCAGTCGAGTATCCACATGGATCCAAATGAGGCCTTATATGGGAGGCGATGTCATTTTCTGGTTGGCTTGTTTGAGCCCAGCGGCTAGAATATTGGGCACATATTTAGTTCCTGATTCTTTAGAGAAGGTGAAATTGATTCAGGAGCGGCATTGTACAACACTGTAACACCCTAAACTTAGAGGTGAGACCAACACACAATGCCCAAGGGCCTTTGCGAACCAACATCTACACTTAGATCTTTTAACATGAAATCTAGGCCAACAAGGCCTCCAATTATAATAACAAAATATTAATTTTTGCTAACAACTGATTGTATATATGCATNATATATATATATATATATATATATATATATATATATATATATATATATATATATATATATATATATATATATATATATGTGCGCAACTGTTGCCAATAGAGTCATAACCAACATTTACAGGCACACCGGACATTAGTCAGTAAGCCTCTAAGAGCACCATTATAAAAACTTGATCGGGACAAGGCCCTACCATACGCAAAATGATAGAGACATGTACTCCAATACCTATCAACATTTGTTCAGCTACTCCGGAGAAGTGGAGTGTGACAATAATCAGCTGAAACGGGTACCCTACTTAGGATGGACGTCACCAGGTCTATCTGTACATGTGGGCATGAACACAACCCCCAGAAGAAATGGCGTCAATATGAATACACAAGTTTGACCTGAATACTGAAAACAAGTCGTCGGGGGCGTACACTGCAGTAATGAGTCATGAATGTATGCAAGTTTTGTAAAAATCAAGCCACTCATCAGGGTTATTCATTAAATATTTAATATAATATAATATCATTCAACCACTCTTTTGGGGCATATCATCCCACATCACACCCGGCCTCGAAGAGGACTAAGTAAATTCTTATGTCTTCACTTCATCATACCGGACTTCAAGAGGTCTCGGGTGTACCAAACCTCAAAAGGACTCGATAATATTTCATATCACATCAATCCATACCCAACCTCATAGAGGACTCAGTCGTACCCGTCTTCAGGAGGACTCGATGATACTCAGCCTTAACAGCACTTGACATAGTCAGCCTTGAGAGGACTCGGTATCCTCACATCACACATCATTATACTAGGCACCCAAGGGCTCGATAAATACTTCACATCATGTCTCATCATACCCAAATGATTAGAGGTTGCACAATAGGTTTTGGTCCTGGCCAACTATAGTTCGACTTGATAAAGTAACATATATACATATATATAAGTGCAATGCAATGCCAAATTCAAGAGGTATCAAGGTTAGACTCAAAGTGAATTACATTTAACGACCTTACGATACCTTCCGTGAACATCTTAAACTTGAAAGAAAATGCCACTAGTAAAGAATGAATAAGAACATGAACATCACTATCAATAAAGGCTTACAACATAAAGACCAGTTAGAAAGAAACAATATACATCAAGTCATGACAAAGAAAGAAAGTCGTCTTACATACCTTTTTGAAGAACTAAATACACTTTATGGTTTCTTATACTTCCATGGTGATTATCTTTACTTTCCAAGGAAATATCCAAACCTGTATAACAAGGAGACAACTGATTCAATGATGATCACGAGAATATTTTCGTTAAATTCTGCTAGGTTATCCTTGTATTAGCCTTGAGTTGTGTAAGAGTTCTTAGAATGAGTTTCAGAGTATTTTGGAAGATCCTAAAACTGGTAGGATTGTGTGAAATGAAAGAGAGAGAAAAAGTGCTACTTTTTATATCAGGTTCTAGAAATCCCACTGCCCCAAGTGCTAAAAGCCCCCCTCTCCTCCCCGCACGGGCAACTGCGTCTGGTGGGTCAGCTTGTGCAATCTAATGGAATGCGTAATCTTCCTTTGTCCCCATAACCTGTCACCAGCCGACTGATTGCTGTCGCGCCCCCCTTTTCCCCAAGCGCTCCTTTCAGGGCTGGTTGAAAGGGTTTATGACATTGGTTGAGACAACTCGTTCCTTTTGGGAAAGAGGTTTGCATATTTTGAAGAGTCGCCACCTAACAATTTTAACGGTGCGTTAGGGCACCTAAGGGGTTCAATTACAACTACGTTACTAACCAGAGATTAGGCAAGGGCTTGAAATTATCCTAAAGAGAAGGTGTTAGGCACCCCTCAGGATCCACAAGTGTGGTTCCAGGCCAAATGGTTTCGTGAATTTTTACAATTAGCAAATAACAAGTAAGGGGGGATCAAGTAAGAGGGGATTTCAAATATTAAACAAGCAAGTGTTTTGAAAACACAATTATAAAAAACTATTCAAGTTTTTTTTGAAACGAGTTACGACATAACATTCAAGGAGAGGTATCGTAGGTTTGAAAAAATATGGATCACATCAATGCAATACCCGGTATGACACTCCTTGAAGAGGGGCTACACGTGGAATTAGTGCATCGGTCATCATATCCATATTCTACCCTTTCCCGCCCCCTGGAGGTAATTAAAGCGCGTGTTAGTCACGAACTCTATTGCGTGCTGTTACCCGTCCCGTCCTATCAGTCCTGGAGGAGATTGGGACTACTATCCTAGAAGGGGGGTACTAGGCTGACCCTCAGGTTTAAAGGTAAAGAGTCTAAAGTGACAAACAAAACATTTAGGACTGCAATGAATGGGAAGCATATAGAAGAACATAAGAGGCTCAAATTTTCCTCCACAGGTTATGCATGTAATTAGCACGACTCAAACACGTGTAAGGGAAGTATTTCAATTCAGAACCTAATCATGGTATCTAAGTGATTCTAGAATGCAGTAGAGAAGCAGATTTGTTGCATAATTCAAAGAGGGAATCCTAGGCAGTCTTGCCTACTGATTTTAAATCCATTGATGGTTAAGCAGAATATATGAAGAAGTACATTTCCAGTTTTAATAAACTTAGCACCTAAGGCTTGTCTAGGCATATTAGTTTTTAGAACTATTTAGAGGAAGCTGTTTGACATGCATCTCTAGATGCTTAGATTTCAGAAAAATATTACCAAGACGTGCAGGTCTGTTTTTATCAGTAACTAAACTAGAGATGCCCAAGAGGATATAACGGCAATCCTAAAGGCATGATATATAATGCACAGAAAATGCAAAATGATGTACATGCAGAGCCTAAACAGGATATTGTAAATACATAAATACTTCAGTGTTTGAACATGCTTTCAGATTGTGTAGAAGATAAAAATGACCTATTTATTAGTGCATTTATCCTAAAACAGGGTATCTAAGTGTACACGGCAGTGCATAGCGTAGTGCAAAAATAACAGTTATTAACATGTTTTAACACAGGATTTTCTAAGTGATAAGAGGATGAATATGCTGGAACAGTGTATATAGGACCTAAAGAGCAGGATTTCTAATGCAAGAGCAACTGTTGTTGGATTAATATTGTTACTTACCATAGAAACATGATTTTTAGGTGATAATCAAGGCCAAATGAGATGCTGAAGTAGTAAACCTAAGAACATGATATCTCTGACATGCTTGGAATGCATTGAGCCCTAAGCATGGATTATAATGCACACATAGGAAATATAAACCTAAGTCATGATTTCTACCCCATTGATATAGATAACCTATATAGCTACCTCCCTTTTCACTATCCATCCCCAAATATTCGTTGACAAATTATTACAGGCCAGGTATCATGAATTACATAACCAAAGAGAAAATAAGAAGTTATTTCTATAGAGAGCCTTCACTTAGGCCCAAATCTTCCAAACCTCACTGCCATACGGTGTTTTAAAGTCTTTTCACAGTCCGGGTGTGTCAAAGTTCCCTAAGGACCTCAAGGGCTCCCGGGCAATGCTCACACAAAAGGGGCAGAACCTAAGAGGGTCTACGAGTATAGTGAGAGTGCTCGACATATTTTTGAGGAGTTTAAGTAGGAAAATAGTTTTGAAACAGTTTTGAAAAAGAGGAGAGACTTAATGAAAATAATTTTTTCATAACAAAAGGTTTAACTGATGAAAACAGTTAGAAAGAACACCATTCTCAAAACAAGTTCAGCATCACACAACAGGACCAAGAATGGTCCAATAATCACAAGCAGGGGTATGGGACTTGAGGGACAAATACATAGCAAGTAAGGGTAAGCATTTAGCAGGAAGAAACACATATAGGCATGCAATCAGAAGCCCCTAAGGTTTCATAGGATGAGGGATACAGTAAAGTACCGGATTAGATTAACATATCAACACCAAACAACTAAGACTATGATCACTAATGTACCAATCATAGGCATGGGGATTCACATAAGAAACAGGTGCTAAGTATACAGAAACATACTGGTCATTGAAAAGTAAAGCATAACTTAACAGGTAGAGGGGATTCAGGATCTTAGTTACATGTTGAACAACAGAATACTAAATAGAAGCAGATTAGAAACACAATAAATTGAAACAATAATAGAAAACATGTTGGTTTGAGGACTGAAATCTGAATTAGAACATACCATTGAAGTGAAGAAAGCAGAAACACAAAACAAAAATAGGAGAGGCACAGTAGTTAGCCTTGGCTTGCAGCCGGCTAACCTAGAATAGTAGCAAGTAGAACAGAAGAGAGAATAAAGAGCAAGTTTTAGTTGCGAGAGAGAGAGAGAGTTGAACAGATTAGTTGTTCGTGTCTTATGCTAAGAAGAGAGTAGAGGTATTTATAGTTTAAAATAGGCAGAAAAATAAGGTAAGAAGTACTAAAATGCCAATCAGAATCAATTAATGCCCGGACTCCCTTTAATTAGGGAGTCACAATTCAAACGGACACAAACTGTGCTAAACAAGGAAATGAATCAATCAAAAACTGATTTTTACCGTAATAGGAGTAGTAAAAGTATATGGCATGCAAATTAGGACTAAATACATAATACACAATTAAGGAAAATGTATATTAAACAGTTGACAACATATTTATGCATATAGAAATAGGTAGAGTACAGTTTAATTCTGGACATTAGTCAAGAGAATTTCGAATGAGATTCAAAATCATAGAACCAGTACCAATTAAGGAGAGTATCACACAATTAAGTCAATAATTCGAAAATGAGTGAAGCAGTATCATTCAAAGGGAAATATCCCAGTTTTGAGGGAAATCAAAATCAGTAAATGACATAGACTAAAAAATTAATAAAGCTTTAATCAAATAATACTGGAATAACATATGTTAAGCAAGAACCAGAAAACCCTAGGTAAACTAAGAATCACACAAAGTCGGGGATTCAACCTAGAGCATAGTATATATCAAAGCGGGATAAACATAGCATATATAAGAATCTGAAACCCTAAAAAGGCAGATAGGGTAAACAGAAAATCACAAGAAGCACATATCGTTTCATAAGAAACAAGCACACATAAAGATTGAACGAACACATTATTAGAGACGGCCTAAAATTAGGGCTTTTTAGCATAATAAGTCAGATAGCAAGAAAAACATAAGAGAATCGTTCAAACATAGTAGAAAGTACTTAAAATCAGGAGAAGAACCATTTTTTAAAAGGGGTTAAGAAACCCTAGTTTTGAAAGTGAAGAAATCGTTTAAGAACAGAGAGATTTCTTTGAAGAAAACATGCAAAACCCCATAATATTCATAGATCTATTACAGATCTAAAGAGTCGCAAGGTTCAGAGTCTAGGGTTTCCAAAAAGAATTCGGAAAAGAGGAAGAAAACTCAGAGATATTACCGGTCTTTGATCGAAAAAGGGTAGATCTTACTCGACTAGCCATAGATGGCTGGAAAAATGGCATGAGACCGGAGAGATGAGTGGAACCGCCTCTTGTTCACCTGAGAGCTTTAAACGGTGACACAAGTGCAAAGGATGGAGCCATAGTGCTGGCAGGAGGTGAGACCTCCATGGTTTCCGGCGAGGAAGTGGCCGGAGAAGGGAGGACAACGACCTAGTAGATGAAGAGCTTAGAGAAAAGGGAGAGAACTCAGAGAGACGACTGAGAAAAATGAGAGGGGGGAAATGAGACGGGGGATGGTAGTCTTTAGGTCTTAATTTGATAAAGTCGAATCTGGACCGTTGATTTGAATTAATCAACGGTTCAGATTAATAGGTGCTTAGGCCGGGTAGGATTTTAGGTCTGGGCTTGGTAATTGGGCTGATTAAATTGGGTAGGGGCCCGGGTGATATTAGGCTAGAATTGAAATTAAAAGTGGCTATTAGTTAAATACCCATTAAAAATAGATAAATAATTAATAAAGAATATCTAATAATTATATAAAATTAAATCAATTCTAAATAAATGAAATTAAAGTAATTAATTAATATAAAAAATATAAAATAAATAATTATTTATTTAAATGGTATAAAATGTACAATTAGGCCATAGTTGCAAAATTATTGTAATTATGGTCAAATAATGCCAAATTGGCTAATTTTTGAAATAATTAAATTCTAATAGGATTAAAATGATATATTGAGCTGGGAAATATTTTGAAATTATTTATAATATACTTTATGAATAATTATAAAATACTAAAGAAATAGGAAAATAAATTGATAAAAATATGTAAAATTAGGGAAAAATACCATTCATTATGAGAAGTGATTTTGAATATAATATGCAAGTTTGAAATTAATTTTGAGGAAAAAATGGCTATCAACAGCTTCCCCTCTTTACCCGAAAAGGATGAAAGAGTTGTCGGGTAAAGATATGATGGCCAATTTTGATCGAGTGAAAATAGCTTGAAAGGTTCAGGCCACACCCTTGTTTCTAAGCTGCCTACATATCCCTGGTTTTACAGGAATCATACCATATGTAGTTCAGGAGCCACCGGGGAAGTATACCGATGATGTTTTATAAGGACGGACGCAAAGTGCAAGGTTGGGTGAACAAGCGGATTACGGGGTAGTTAGGAGAATTGGGGCGGGACCGCGCCTACCATGATGGGCGTTTCTTGCCGGGTTACCTGCAAATGAGTAATACAAGCATATCGTGCGTAATTTAAACATGATGTAAATTCTTGTTGGACTATGAATGCTGTCTTTGCACGGTTAAGGATGACGTCTTTAGACCATGATGTCCTGGGCCATGAATTGCTTGATGCAGGATTCGCAGGCCATGAAATGATGTTCTCGGGCCATGAAGATGGTGCCTCCGAACGATGACGCCTTTGGATAAGTTGGCGATATTTCAGCCCATGAAGTTGCAATAGTATGATGCTGACAAGACAGAGCTTAGTCTTGCGAATTAAAGGGGCAGATCTTAGCCCAAAAGGATAGCACAGTAAATGTGAACAACTAATTTTTGACCACACTCAAATGTTATACTGTTTTAGTGTAAATATTCCTTTT
>MDKI01137802.1:0-13010 GCA_005239505.1 Nicotiana paniculata | reverse complement strand
GGCATTTTTGTGTTGTGTTGTTTTCCGGTGTCCCAGTCCTTCATCGCGTTCGCGTGGCAAGTTCCGCTGATGCGTGGTGTATTGGGATGGCATTAGCTTTTTTTTCATAGAGTTTGCGAGTAATGGTCAGCGTTCGCGTAGTGTTGGGGAAAATCTAATTCTTGTTCGCGTTTGATGGATTGCGGACACGTAGGGTTGAGTTATGATCTGGAGACGAAGCCCTTCTACATCGCGTTCGTGTAGTTGGAGCCACTTTCGCGAACGTCTGAGTTAGTTGGGAGTAGCGTTCGCGAGGTGTTACCGGAAACGTGAAGTGTACTATGGTGGCATATAATTTTGTTAAGCGCGAATGTGATGGTGTTGAAGCGTTCGAAGAAGAGGATATCTAGGAAGTGCATATAGTACTCTATTTCGAAAGTTTCGACACAGCTTGGTAAAAATTGGAACTTTTAAGTTTTAAAAAGTTCATATGTTTGAACGGAAATTGACTTTGAGGATGTCGCATTTGGATTGTGGTTTCGGGAAGTGGAATATATTCTTCATGTCATTTGGGACTTGTGTGCAAAATTTGGGTTCATTCTGTGATGATTTGAAATGTTTCGGCACGAGTTTTGGAAATTGAAAGTTCAAAGTTCATAGATTTCGATTTGAGTTGTGATTCATCGTTTTGATGTTGTTATGTGTGTTTTGAGACCTCGAGTAGGTCCTTCTATATTTTGGGACTTGTTGGTATGTTTTGACGGGGTCCCGGGGGGCTCAAGCGTGTTTCAGGTTGATTTTAGATAATTTTTCTTCATTTTGGAATTTTTGTGTTGTGCTGTTTTTCCGGTGTCCCAGTCCTTCATCGTGTTCGCGTGGCAAGTTTCGCTGATGCGTAGTGTATTGGGATGCCATTAGCAATTTTTTATAGCGTTTGCGAGTAATTGACCGCGTTCGTGTAGTGTTGGGGAAAGTCTTCTTCGTGTTCGCGTTTGATCGATCGCGGACGGGTAGGGTTGAGTTATGACCTGGAGGCGGAGCCCTTCTACATCGCGTTCGTGTAGTTGGAGCCATGTTCGCGAAGGTCTGAGCCAGTTGGGAGAAGCGATCGCGAGGTGTTTACCGCGAATGTGAAGTGTATTATTGTGGCAGATTATTTTGTTCATCACGAATGCGATGGTGTTGAAGCATTCGCCAAAGAGGATGTCTGGGCAGTGCATATAGTACTCTATTTCAAAGGTTTCGGCACAACTTGGCAAAAATTAGAAATTTGAAGGTCTGAAAAGTTCATAAGTTTGAACGGAAATTGACTTTGAGGATATATGATTCGTTTTGTGGTTCCGAAAAATTTTGACTTTGAGGATATATGATTCGTTTTGTGGTTCCGAAAAATTGAACAGCTTCTTCATGTCATTTGATACTTGTGTGCAAAATTTGGGTTCATTCCGATGATTTGATATGTTTCGTCACTAGTTTTTGAAATTGAAAGTTCAAAGTTCATAAATTTCGATTTGAGTTGTGATTCGTCCTTTTGATGTTGTTATGTGTGTTTTGAGACCTCTAGTAGGTCCTTCTCTGTTTTGGGACTTGTTGGTATGTTTTGACGGGGTCCCGAGGGGCTCAAGCGTGTTTCAGATTGATTTCGTATCATTTTTCTTCATTTTGGCATTTTTGTGTTGTGCTGTTTTCCGGTGTCCCAGTCCTTCATCGCGTTCGCGTGGCAAGTTTCGATGATGCGTAGTGTATTGGGATGGCATTTGCATTTTCTTCGTAGCGTTTGCGAGTAATGGTCCGTGTTCGCGTAGTGTTGGGAAGAGTCTTCTTCGTGTTCGCGCTTGATGGATTGCGGAAGCGTAAGGTTGAGTTGTGAACTGAAGGCGGAGCCCTTCTACATCGCATTCGTGTAGTTGGAGCCACGTTCGCGAAGGTCGAGCCAGTTGGGAATAACGTTCACGAGGTGTTTACCGGAAACGTGAAGTGTACTATGGTGGCAGATAATTTTGTTAAGCGCGAATGTGATGGTGGTGAAGTTTTCGCAAAAGAGGATATCTGGGCAGTGCATATATTACTCTATTTCAAAAGTTTCGACACAACTTGGTAAAAATTGGAACTTTTAAAGTTTAGAAAGTTCATATGTTTGAACGGAAATTGACTTTGAGGATATCGGATTTGGACTGTGGTTCCGGGAAATGGAATAGCTTCTTCATGTCATTTGGGACTTGTGTGCAAAATTTGGGTTCATTCCGTGATGATTTGAAATACTTTGGCACAAGTTTTGGAAAGTGAAAGTTCAAAGTTCATAGATTTGGATTCGAGGTGTGATTCGTCGTTTTGATGTTGTTATGTGTGTTTTGAGAGCTCGAGTAGGTCCTTCTCTGGTTTGGGACTTGTTGGTATGTTTTAACGGGGTCCCGAGGGGCTCAGGCGTGTATCGGATTGATTTCGTAACATTTTTCTTCAATTTTGGCATTTTTGTGTTGTGTTGTTTTCCGGTGTCCCAGTCTTTCATCGCGTTCGCGTGGCATGTTTCGCTGATGCGTGGTGTATTGGGATGGCATTAGTTTTTTTTCATAGCGTCTGCGAGTAATGGTCAACGTTCGCGTAGTGTTGGGGAAAGTCTAATTCTTGTTCGCGTTTGATGGATTGCGGACACGTAGGGTTGAGTTATGATCTGGAGTCGAAGCCCTTCTACATCGCGTTCGTGTAGTTGGAGCCACTTTCGCGAAGTTCTGAGTTAGTTGGGAGTAGCATTCGCGAGGTGTTACCGGAAACGTGAAGTGTACTATGGTGGCATATAATTTTGTTAAGCGCGAATGTGATGTTGTTGAAGCGTTCACAAAAGAGGATATCTAGGCAGTGCATATAGTACTCTATTTTGAAAGTTTCGACACAACTTGGTAAAAATTGGAACTTTTAAGTTTTAAAAAGTTCATATGTTTGAATGGAAATTGACTTTGAGGATATCGCATTTGGATTGTGGTTTTGGGAAGTGGAATAGCTTCTTCATGTCATTTGGGACTTGTGTCCAAAATTTGGGTTCATTCCGTGATGATTTGAAATGTTTCGGCACGAGTTTCGGAAATTGAAAGTTCAAAGTTCATAGATTTCGATTTGAGTTGTGATTCATCGTTTTGAAGTTGTTATGTATGTTTTGAGACCTCGAGTAGGTCCTTCTATGTTTTGGGACTTGTTGGTATGTTTTGACGGGGTCCCGGGGGGCTCAAGCGTGTTTCAGGTTGATTTTGGATAATTTTTCTTCATTTTGGAATTCTTGTGTTGTGCTGTTTTCCGGTGTCCCAGTCCTTCATCGTGTTCGCGTGGCAAGTTTCGCTGATGCGTAGTGTATTGGGATGCCATTAGCAATTTTTTATAGCGTTTGCGAGTAATGGACCGCGTTCGTGTAGTGTTGGGGAAAGTCTTCTTCGTGTTCGCGTTTGATCGATCGCGGACGCGTAGGGTTGAGTTATGACCTGGAGGCGGAGCCCTTCTACATCGCGTTCGTGTAGTTGGAGCCATGTTCGCGAAGTTCTGAGCCAGTTGGGAGAAGCGATCGCGAGGTGTTTACCGCGAATGTGAAGTGTATTATTGTGGCAGATTATTTTGTTCATCACGAATGCGATGGTGTTGAAGTATTCGCCAAAGAGTATGTCTGGGCAGTGCATATAGTACTCTATTTCAAAGGTTTCAGCACAACTTGGCAAAAATTGGAAATTTGAAGGTCTGAAAAGTTCATAAGTTTGAACGGAAATTGACTTTGAGGATATATGATTCGTTGTGTGGTTCCGAAAAATTGAATACCTTCTTCATGTCATTCGATACTTGTGTCCAAAATTTGAGTTCATTCCGTGATGATTTGATATGTTTCGTCACGAGTTTTTGAAATTGAAAGTTCAAAGTTCATACATTTCGATTTGAGTTGTGATTCGTCGTTTTGATGTTGTTATATATGTTTTGAGACCTCTAGTAGGTCCTTCTCTGTTTTGGGACTTGTTGGTATGTTTTGAAGGGGTCCCGAGGGGCTCAAGCGTGTTTCAGATTGATTTCCTATCATTTTTGTTCATTTTGGAATTTTCGTGTTGTGGTGTTTTCCGGTGTCCTAGTCCTTCATCGCGTTCGCGTGGCAAGTTTCGCTGATGCGTAGTGTATTGGGATGGCATTAGCAATTTTTCATAGCGTTTGCGAGTAATGGTCCGCGGTCGCGTAGTGTTCGCGTTTGATGGATTGCGGACACGTAGGGTTGAGTTGTGACCTGAAGGCGGAGCCCTCCTACATCGCGTTCGTATAGTTGGAGCCAAGTTCGCGAAGCTCTGCGCCAGTTGGGAATAGCGTTCACGAGGTGTTTACCGGAAACGTGAAGTGTACTATGGTGCCAGATAATTTTGTTAAGCGCGAATGCGACGGTGTTGAAGCGTTCGCAAAAGAGGATGTCTGGGCAGTGCATATAGTACTCTATTTCGAAGGATTCGGCACAACTTGACAAAAATTGGAAATTTGAAGGTTTGAAAAGTTCATAAGTTTGAACGGAAATTAACTTTGAGGATATCGGATTTGGATTGTGGTTCCGGGAAATGGAATAGCTTCTTCATGTCATTTGGGACTTGCGTGCAAAATTTGGGTTCATTCCGTGATGATTTGATATGTTTCGTCACGAGTTTTGGTAATTGAAAGTTCAAAGTTCATAGATTTTGATTTGAGTTGTGATTCGTCGTTTTGATGTTGTTATGTGTGTTTTGAGACCTTTAGTAGGTCCTTCTCTGTTTTAGGATTTGTTGGTATGTTTTGACGGGGTCCCAAGGGGCTCAAGCGTGTTTCAGATTGATTTCGTATCATTTTTGTTCATTTTGGAGTTTTCGTGTTGTGCTGCTTTCCGCTGTCCTAGTCCTTCATCGCGTTCACGTGGCAAGTTTCCCTGATGCGTAGTGTATTGGGATGACATTAGCATTTTTTCATAGCGTTTGCGAGTAATGGTCCGCGTTCGCGTAGTGTTGGGAAAAATCTTCTTCGTGTTCGCGTTTGATGGATTGCTGATGCGTAGGGTTTAGTTGTGACCTGAAGGCGGAGCCCTCCTACATCGTCGTGTAGTTGGAGCCACGTTCGCGAAGGTCTGAGCCAGTTGGGAATAGCGTTCGCGAGGTGTTTACCAGAAACGTGAAGTGTACTATGGTGCCAGATAATTTTGTTAAGCGCGAATGCGACGGTGTTGAAGCGTTCGCAAAAGAGGATGTCTGGGCAGTGCATATAGTACTCTATTTCGAAGGATTCGGCACAACTTGAAAAAAATTGGAAATTTGAAGGTTTGAAAAGTTCATAAGTTTGAACGAAAATTAACTTTGCGGATATCGGATTTGGATTGTGGTTCCGGGAAATGGAATAGCTTCTTTGTGTCATTTGGGACTTGCGTGCAAAATTTGGGTTCATTCCGTGATGATTTGATATGTTTCGTCACGAGTTTTGGAAATTGAAAGTTCAAAGTTCAGAGATTTTGATTTGAGTTGTGATTCGTCGTTTTGATGTTGTTATGTGTGTTTTGAGACCTTTAGTAGGTCCTTCTCTGTTTTGGGATTTGTTGGTATGTTTTTACGGGGTCCCAAGGGGCTCAAGCGTGTTTCAGATTGATTTCGTATCATTTTTGTTCATTTTGGAATTTTCGTGTTGTGATGTTTTCCGGTGTCCTAGTCCTTCATCGCGTTCGCGTGGCAAGTTTCCCTGATGCGTAGTGTATTGGGATGACATTAGCATTTTTTCATAGCGTTTGCGAGTAATGGTCCGCGTTCGCGTAGTATTGGGGAAAATCTTCTTCGTGTTCGCGTTTGATGGATTGCGGATGCGTAGAGTTTAGTTGTGACCTGAAGGCGGAGCCCTCCTACATCGCGTTCGTGTAGTTGGAGCCACGTTCGCGAAAGTCTGAGCCAGTTGGGAATAGCGTTCGCGAGGTGTTTACCAGAAACGTGAAGTGTACTATGGTGGCAGATAATTTTGTTAAGCGCGAATGCGACGGTGTTGAAGCGTTCACAAAAGAGGATGTCTGGGCAGTGCATATAGTACTCTATTTCGAAGGATTCGGCACAACTTGACAAAAATTGGAAATTTGAAGGTTTGAAAAGTTCATAAGTTTGAACGGAAATTAACTTTGAGGATATCGTATTTGGATTGTGGTTCCGGGAAGTGGAATAGATTCTTCATGTCATTTGGGACTTGCGTGTAAAATTTGGGTTCATTCCGTGATGATTTGAAATATTTCGGCACGAGTTTTTGAAATTGAAAGTTCAAAGTTCATAGATTTCGATTTGAGTGGTGATTCGTCATTTTGATGTTGTTATGTATGTTTTGATGCCTCGAGTAGGTCTTTTTTTGTTATAGGACTTGTTGGTATGTTTAGACGGTCTCCCAAGTGGCTCGGGCGTGTTTGAGATTGATTTCGTATCATTTTTCTTCTTTTTGGCATTGTTATGTTGTGCTGTTTTCCGAGGTCCCAGTCCTTCATCGCGTTCGCGTGGCATGTTTTGCGAAAGCGCAGTGTATTTGGATGGCATTAGCATTTTTTCATAGCGTTCGTGTAGTGTTAAGGATAGTCTAATTTACGTTCGCGTATGATAGATCGCGGACGCGTAGGGTTGAGTTATGACCTGGAGGCGAAGCACTTCTACATCACGTTCGTATAGTTGGAGCCACGTTCGCGAAGGTCTGAGCCAGTTGGGAGTCGCGTTCGCGAGGTGTTTACCGCGAACGTGAAGTGTATTATGGTCGCAGCTAATTTTGTTCATCACGAATGCGATGGTGTTGAAGCGTTCGCAAAAGAGGATGTCCGGGCAGTACATATAGTACTTTATTTCAAAAGTTTCGACACAACTTGGAATAAATTGGAAATTTTAAGGTTTAAAAAGTTCATCAGTTTGAACGAAAATTGACTTTGAGGATACCGAATTTGGATTGTGGTTCCGGGATATGGAATAGCTTCTTCATGTCATTTGGGACTTGTGTGTAAAATTTTGGTTCATTCCGTGATGATTTGAAATGTTTCAGCACGAGTTTTGAAATTGAAAATTCAAATTTCATAGATTTCGATTTGAGGTGTGATTCCTCATTTTGATGTTGTTATGTGTGTTTTGAGGCCTCGAGTAGGTCCTATTATGTTATGGGACTTGTTGGTATGTTTATACGGGGTCTGGAGGGGCTCGGGCGTGTTTCAGATTGATTTCGGATCATTTTTCTTCATTTTGGCATTGTTGTGTTGTGTTATTTTCCGAGGTTCCAGTCCTTCATCGCGTTCGCATGGAACGTTTTGCGAAAGCGCGGTGTATTTGGATGGCATTAGCATTTTTTCATAGCGTTCCCGAGTAATGGTCCGCATTCACGTAGTGTTGGGGCAAGTCTTCTTTGTGTTTCCGTAAGAGGATCGCGGATGCGTAGGGTTGAGTTGTGACCCGGAGCCGGAGGCCTTCTACATCGCGTCCGTGTAGTTTGTGCCATGTTCGCGAAGGTTTGAGCCAGTTGCGAGGGGTTTACCGCCAACGTGAAGTGTATTATGGTGGCAGATAATTTTGTTCATCACAAATGCGATGGTGTTGAAGCGTTCGCCAAAGAGGATGTCCGGGCAGTGCATATAGTACTTTATTTCGATAGTTTCGACACAACTTGGAAAAAATTGGAAATTTTAAGGTTTAAAAAGTTCATAAGTTTGAACGAAAATTGAATTTGAGGATGTCGGATTTGGATTGTGGTTCCAGGAAATGAATTAGTTTCTTCATGTCATTTGGAACTTTTGTGCAATATTTGGGTTCATTCCGTGATGATTTGATATGTTCCGGCACGAGTTTTGTTAATTGAAAACTCAAAATTCATAGATTTCGATTTGAGCAGTGATTCGTCATTTTAATGTTGTTATGTGTGTTTTGAGACCTCGTGTAGGTCCTTCTACATTTTGGGACTTGTTGGTATGTTAAGATGGGGTCCCGAGGGGCTCAAGCGTGTTTCAGATTGATTTCGGATCATTTTCCTTCATTATTGCATTGTTGTGTTGTGTTGTTTTCCGGTGTCCTAGTCCTTCTTCGCATTTGCGTTAGATCGATCACGAACGCGTAGGGTTGAGTTGTGACCTGGAGGCGGAGGCCTTCTACATCGCGTTCGTGTAGTTGGAGCCACATTCGCGAAGGTCTGACCAGTTAGGAGTCACGTTCGCGAGGTATTTACCGGACACGTGAAGTCTATTATGGTGGAAGATAATTTTGTTAATTGCGAATGCGATGGTGTTGAAGCGTTCGCAAAAGAGGATGTCTGGGCAGTGCATATAGTACTCTATTTCGAAAGTTTCGACACAATTTGGAAAAAATTTGAAAGTTTAAGGTTTAAAGAGTTCATAAGTTTGAACGAAAATTGACTTTGAGGATATCAGATTTGGATGGTGGTTCCGGAAAATGGAATATCTTCTTCATGTCATTTGGGACTTGTGTGCAATATTTGCGTTCATTCTCTAATGATTTGATATGTTCGGCACGAGTTTGGAAATTGAAAATTCAAAGTTCATAGATTTCGATTTGAGGTGTGTCTCGTCGTTCCGATGTTGTTATGTGTGTTTTGAGGCCTCGAGTAGGTCCTGTTATGTTATGGGACTTGTTGGTATGT
This sequence comes from Nicotiana paniculata, assembly GCA_005239505.1. Taxonomy (NCBI): domain Eukaryota; kingdom Viridiplantae; phylum Streptophyta; class Magnoliopsida; order Solanales; family Solanaceae; genus Nicotiana; species Nicotiana paniculata. The sequence goes on along the minus strand of MDKI01137802.1, from coordinate 4,409 downwards.
TTAGACAGGGTCCCGAGGGGCTCGGGTGTGTTTCAGATTATTTTCGGATCATTTTTCTTTATTATGCTCAAGCGTTCGTGTAGTTAGAGCCACGTCGCGAAGGTCTGAGCCAGTTGGGAGTCGCGTTCGCGAGGTGTTTACCAGAAACGTGAAATGTATTATGGTGGAAGATGATTTTGTTAATCGCGAATGTGATGGTGTTGAATCATTCGCCAAAGAGGATGTCTGGGCAATGCATATAGTACTCTATTTCGAAACTTTCGAAACAACTTCGCAAAAATTGGAAATTTTACGGTTTAAAAAGTTCATAAGTTTGAACAAAAATTGGCCTTGAGGATATCGGATTTGGATTGTGGTTCCAGGAAATTGAATAGCTTCTTTGTGTCATTTGGGACTTGTGTGAAAATTTTGGGTTCATTCTCCGATGATTTGATATGTTTCGGCACGAGTTTGGAAATTGAAAATTCAAAGTTCATAGATTTCAATTTGAGTTGTGACTCGTCGTTCTGATGTTGTTATGTGTGTTTTGAGGCCTCGAGTAGGTCCTGTTATGTTATAGGAATTGTTGGTATGTTTAGACAGGGTCCCGGGGGGCTCGGGCGTGTTTCAGATTGATTTTCGGATCATTTTTCTTTATTATGCTCAAGCGTTCGTGTAGTTAGAGCCACGTCGCGAAGGTCTGAGCCAGTTGGGAGTCGCGTTCGCGAGGTGTTTACCGGAAACGTGAAGTGTATTATGGTGGAAGATGATTTTGCTAATCGCGAATGCGATGGTGTTGAAGCGTTCGCCAAAGAGGATATCTGGGCAGTGCATATAGTACTCTATTTCGAAAGTTTCGACACAACTTGACAAAAATTGGAAATTTTAAGGTTCAAAAAGTTCATAGGTTTGAACGAAAATTGAATTTTAGGATATCAGATTTGGATTGTGGTTCCGGGAAATGGAATAGCTTCTTCGTGTCATTTGGGACTTGTGTGAAAATTTTGGGTTCATTCTCTAATGATTTGATATGTTTCGGCACGAGTTTGGAAATTAAAAATTCAAAGTTCATAGATTTCGATTTGAGGTGTGACTCATCGTTCCGATGTTGTTATGTGTGTTTTGAGGCCTCGAGTAGGTCCTGTTATGTTATAGGGCTTGTTGGTATGTTTAGACAGGGTCCCGAGGGGCTCGGGTGTGTTTCAGATTGTTTTTCGGATCATTTTTCTTTATTATGCTCAAGCGTTCGTGTAGTTAGACCCACGTCGCGAAGGTCTGAGCCAGTTGGCAGTCGCATTCGCGAGGTGTTTACCGGAAACGTGAAGTGTATTATGGTGGAAGATGATTTTTTTAATCGCGAATGCGATGGTGTTGAAGCATTCGCCAAAGAGGATGTCTGGGCAATGCATATAGTACTCTATTTCGAAATATTCGAAACAACTTCGCAAAAATTGGAAATTTTACGGTTTAAAAAGTTCATAAGTTTGAACGAAAACTGGCCTTGAGGATATCGGATTTGGATTGTGGTTCCAGGAAATTGAATAGCTTCTTTGTGTCATTTGGGACTTGTGTGAAAATTTTGGGTTCATTCTCCGATTATTTGATATGTTTCGGCACGAGTTTGGAAATTGAAAATTCAAAGTTCATAGATTTCAATTTGAGTTGTGATTCGTCGTTTTGATGTTGTTATGTGTGTTTTGAGGCCTCGAGTAGGTCCTGTTATGTTATAGGAATTTTTGGTATGTTTAGACAGGGTCCCGGGGGGCTCGGGCGTGTTTCAGATTGTTTTCGGATCATTTTTCTTTATTATGCTCAAGCGTTCGTGTAGTTAGAGCCACGTTCGCGAAAGTCTAAGCCAGTTCACAGTCGCGTTCGCGAGGTGTTTATCAGAAACGTGAAGTGTATTATGGTGGAAGATGATATTGTTAATCGCGAATGCGATGGTGTTGAAGCGTTCGCCAAGGAGGATATCTGGGCAGTGCATATAGTACTTTATTTCGAAAGTTTCGACACATCTTGGCAAAGATTGGAAATTTTAAGGTTTAAAAAGTTCATAGGTTTGAACGAAAATTGAATTTTAGGATGTCGGATTTGGATTGTGGTTCCGGGAAATGGAATAGCTTCTTCGTGTCATTTGGGACTTGTGTGCAATATTTGGGTTCATTCTCTAATGATTTGATATGTTCGGCACGAGTTTGGAAATTGAAAATTCAAAGTTCATAGATTTCGATTTGAGGTGTGACTCGTCGTTCCGATGTTGTTATGTGTGTTTTGAGGCCTCGAGTAGGTCCTGTTATGTTATGGGACTTGTTGGTATGTTTAGACAGGATCCCGAGGGGCTCGGGTGTGTTTCAGATTGTTTTCGGATCATTTTTCTTTATTATGCTCAAGCGTTCGTGTAGTTAGAGCCACGTCGCGAAGGTCTGAGCCAGTTGGGAGTCGCATTCGCGAGGTGTTTACCGGAAACGTGAAGTGTATTATGGTGGAAGATGATTTTGTTAATCGCGAATGCGATGGTGTTGAAGCATTCGCCAAAGAGGATGTCTGGGCAATGCATATAGTACTTTATTTCGAAACTTTCGAAACAACTTCGCAAAAATTGGAAATTTTACGGTTTAAAAAGTTCATAAGTTTGAACGAAAACTGGCCTTGAGGATATCGGATTTGGATTGTGGTTCCAGGAAATTGAATAGCTTCTTTGTGTCATTTGGGACTTGTGTGAAAATTTTGGGTTCATTCTCCGATTATTTGATATGTTTCGGCACGAGTTTGGAAATTGAAAATTCAAAGTTCATAGATTTCAATTTGAGTTGTGATTCGTCGTTTTGATGTTGTTATGTGTGTTTTGAGGCCTCGAGTAGGTCCTGTTATGTTATAGGAATTGTTGGTATGTTTAGACAGGATCCCGGGGGGCTCGGGCGTGTTTCACATTGATTTCGGATCATTTTTCTTTATTATGCTCAAGCGTTCGTGTAGTTAGAGCCACGTTCGCGAAAGTCTAAGCCAGTTCACAGTCTCGTTCGCGAGGTGTTTATCGAAATTGTAAAGTGTATTATGGTGGAAGATGATTTTGTTAATCGCGAATGCGATGGTGTTGAAGCGTTCGGCAAAGAGGATATCTGGGCAGTGCATATAGTACTCTATTTCGAAAGTTTTGACACATCTTAGCAAAAATTGGAAATTTTAAGGTTTAAAAAGTTCATAGGTTTGAACGAAAATTGAATTTGAGGATGTCGGATTTGGATTGTGGTTCCGGGAAATGGAATAGCTTCTTCGTGTCATTTGGGACTTGTGTGAAAATTTTGGGTTCATTCTCTAATGATTTGATATGTTTCGGCACGAGTTTGGAAATTGAAAATTCAAAGTTCATAGATTTTGATTTGAGGTGTGACTCGTTGTTCCGATGTTGTTATGTGTGTTTTGAGGCCTCGAGTAGGTCCTGTTATGTTATGGGACTTGTTGGTATGTTTAGACAGGGTCCCGAGGGGCTCAGGCGTGTTTCGGATTGTTTTCGGATCATTTTTCTTTATTATGCTCAAGCGTTCGTGTAGTTAGAGCCACGTTCGCGAAAGTCTAAGCCAGTTCACAGTCGCGTTCGCGAGGTGTTTATCAGAAACGTGAAGTGTATTATGGTGGAAGATGATATTGTTAATCGCGAATGCGATGGTATTGAAGCGTTCGCCAAGGAGGATATCTGGGCAGTGCATATAGTACTTTATTTCGAAAGTTTCGACACATCTTGGCAAAAATTGGAAATTTTAAGGTTTAAAAAGTTCATAGGTTTGAGCGAAAATTGAATTTGAGGATGTCGGATTTGGATTGTGGTTCCGGGAAATGGAATAGCTTCTTCGTGTCATTTGGGACTTGTGTGCAATATTTGGGTTCATTCTCTAATGATTTGATATGTTCGGCACGAGTTTGGAAATTGAAAATTCAAAGTTCATAGATCTCGATTTGAGGTGTGACTCGTCGTTCCGATGTTGTTATGTGTGTTTTGAGGCCTCGAGTAAGTCCTGTTATGTTATGGGACTTGTTGGTATGTTTAGACAGGATCCCGAGGGGCTCGGGTGTGCTTCAGGTTGTTTTCGGATCATTTTTCTTTATTATGCTCAAGCGTTCGTGTAGTTAGAGCCACGTCGCGAAGGTCTGAGCCAGTTGGGAGTCGCATTCGCGAGGTGTTTACCGGAAACGTGAAGTGTATTATGGTGGAAGATGATTTTGTTAATCGCGAATGCGATGGTGTTGAAGCATTCGCCAAAGAGGATGTCTGGGCAATGCATATAGTACTTTATTTCGAAACTTTCGAAACAACTTCGCAAAAATTGGAAATTTTACGGTTTAAAAAGTTCATAAGTTTGAACGAAAACTGGCCTTGAGGATATCGGATTTGGATTGTGGTTCCAGGAAATTGAATAGCTTCTTTGTGTCAT
>ML324359.1:0-21559 GCA_005239505.1 Nicotiana paniculata | reverse complement strand
TGAGCTCTAGCCTTAGTCTTAGTACGCGCACTCCGACCTATGGCTTTTCGATGATTTCGATCAGACAGAAGCTGAGAGTGGTGCTCTAGCTCCCACTGAGGATTTACGCTTTTTCTGTAAGGTCTCAATTTCAGGTCAGCTTAAAAATGTCAAATTCTCAGTCTGCTCACTTGAACATTGAGACTGAGTCTGGCCATCATGGAAAAACTAACAATCGGGTGCCTAGCAATGACTGCCTCCTGCTGATCCCAACGGAGTCCCAGTTGCTGACCCAATCGATGCTAACTTGCAGGTGGCCATCGACGTCAACCTGCCAATCGATCCCGAGAACAGCGTTAGCGAAGGAGCCCAATCAACGACTTGAGAAGCGCCCGAAGGCAAAGGCGACGGGGTTAGCCTATGGTTAATCTTCGAAATGTTGTAGGCTCAACGGACGGTGATAACGCAACTGCAAAATCAAAGTCGCGCCCCCGAGCAGAGTCGAGCCCGAACCGTTTTGAGAAAACACTCAAAGAAATTAACAGATCACCGACCGGGTAAAGCTAGGGGTGTTCAAAATCGAACCGAAATCGAAAATCGAACCGCAAAATGGCTTAATGGCTTATAGGTATCGGGTTAACGGTTTAACGGATTGAAATTTTTTTGTTAACGGCTTATCGGTTTGGGGCCGGATTATTCAATTTTCTTAACGGGTAATCCGTTAACCCGGTAAGTGTGTGTGTGTGTATATATATATATATATATATATATATTTATTTATTTACTTATTTATGACTACTTTGGACCGTGCTTAGTTAAAGCCACTCAAATGCTTTATTTCCTTCTTGGGGTTCAGTCACATGTTACTCTCTAGTTTCATACTAATTAACACTTTGCTTTATTCTCACTTAAGACACAAAATTAATGTGATTTTACTATAATTATCTTCTTAGAACATTCACAAGGTTCTACACCCTTCGTTAACAGTTATATCATTTAGATTGCAATTGATTAGACTGCTTGTTCATTCGATTTGTCTGTGTAACATTATACTTCGCTAACTAGAACATTCACGGTTCTACACAACTTTTATGAATTGTGATTTTGTCATGCTGTGAACAAGACCAACAAACTAGCTAGCTGAATTGTAACATTATACTTGGTGTTTCCAGTAGCCTTTTATTTAATTTTAGTTCGGTCACATAATAAAAGTAGTCAGTCCAAACAGGTTTTTAATTATCGGGTCGTCCGATAACTGTCCGATAATAGCTAAACCGATACCAATCCGTTCGGTATCTTATCGGGTGGCTAGCGGATTAATACATTTAAAAATCGTTAACTGATAAATCGAACCGTTAAGAGTAAATAACCGCCCGATACGCCCGATAAGCAGCCCTAGGTAAAGCTGTGTCCGAGGTCAGTCCCGGAATAATGAAAATGCTCGAAGCATTAACGAAGCGGGTGGAATCAGGTGAAAAGAAAATTTAGGCCAACGACAAGAAGGTAGAGACATATAATTCAATGGTCGATCAAATCCCGGGAGCACCCCGATATTGAAAGGACCAGATTCCAAGAAATATGTCCAAAAGCCTTTCCCTCCGAGCGCGGCACTAAAGCCAATCTCGAAGAGGTTCCGTAAAATCGATTTTTGACGGAATAAAAAAGACATATATGGTAGAATCGTAACCATAGAATACGACCCTAGTCGAAATGCATACATTTGTCTCATACACTATGGGGATGGTGAGAAGAGATATATTTTACATCCCAGAGGGGCTATAATTGGAGATACCATTGTTTCTGTACAGAAGTTCCTATAAAAATGGGAAATGCCCTACCTTTGGGTGCGGTTTGAACCATTTTATTGACGAGATTTTCAATGAAAGTTGAGATGGGGTAAGTGTGAAGAGTCAACTATTGCCCTACTTTTCTTATTTCTTAGAAGAATGGCCCCGATATACTCCTAAAAAGGGGATTCTCGCTCTACTGAATCGAAAGAATGACTCTCGCGTTTGGAACAGATAAGTTCGATACAGATAACAAAGAATAGAAATTGGAGAGCAGGTGCCCTTCCCTAGTGGAAGCCCTCCCAGCCCAAAGGAAAATGCCCAGATCATTTGAAAAAAAAAGATGCGTCAGTCACGCATCCTAATTGGTGATCTTATGCCGGCCATAGTTCCTTCCCTGCTCTTAGTTTGCTTTTAAAGGCACCATTTTCGCGAGTAAAAAGAACATGTGGTTAACCAAATGGATCACAGGTTGCTGCTCCACAGTCTGAGTTCCTTGGTTCACCCTTCCAGGCATGGTCCCCTATGCATTTCATTTTTTCCTTAAGGGAAAAAAAAGTACCCCCATCATAGTGAACCTCTCCTCGTGATCGGGATGAGGTAGATGCCTCCCAGCCGGGGGGGCGGATCGAATCGGAGTTTCCTTAGGTAGGATGTGCAGATCAATTCTACTTTTCACTTTTCCATCTAGAGATAGTTTGCCCTGAGTTAGGATACGGAGTTGGAAGAGAATGCCAGTATATCAGTTCATCTTCATCAAAGGCCAAGATCTCCATGAATTCTATTATTTTGCATCTCTTTGCTTCTGAGGCAGTTTCAAGTTTAAGCCGATCCTCGAGGNGTCTGTTCATTGGATTGATGTCTGATAGCTTTTCCTTCTCCCCAACCGCTGTCATGTCCCGCTACGCTAGTTCTACTGTGCTTTCCTTCCTTGGCCTAAGAAAGAAGGCTAGTCACTTCCCTTATTCATAGGGGCAACCCCTTTTCTATCGAGTAGTCACTCTTGGCCTCTTTCTGTCCTGACTCGGAAATGAACCCGATGGTCAATCTTTCCCTGGCTTGAGAGGTTTCATTTCAGGTTAAGCAGGGGATCAAGACTCTAATGCTTTCATTCCTTCAGCTTCAGATAGGTGAATCAATCCTTATTACATTACAAGCGATACCTCAAATTCCAAAAATGCTCCTCTAGTCCCGAGCTTGGTAAATAAGGTAAGCAGGCTCAGGATATGGGCAGCGCATATGACAGACGATCAGGGAATTTTCTTCTTATAGAGTACCAGACTTCTCACACGGCTATATGACCAAAGATCAGGTCTCCGACCAAACTTCCCTTAGCTACTTTGAAACAACACATTCTGCTACCCAAAGCCTTCTGTAGGCTCTGCCACAAGGCTGAAGTGAACCGTGGATCTTTGTCTGATGTGGAGACTAATTCCTTCCGACTAATGAAGATACTACTCCAGTCTTTCCAGTGGATCCTTCTTATCCCTAATNATTTAGGGAATTATCGATAGGCTAACAAAAAAAGACAATTAGGGATTCATTGGAATTCTCACATTTATTTGGAAGATACTTATTTCGGATGGGTCACACCAATAGGATGAAGAAAATGAGTTCTGCATCATGAACTTTGTATTGCGCACATTACTTAGACGGGTTCTAGAAAGGCATATAGGAAGGAATGGAGAAATCGAATATGAAAGAAAAGACAAAGAAATGAGAGAATATCGGATTCTATTTCTTTGGATCTGAGCTGAATCTTGTCTATTTCAACCCCCCTAGATTCGGATTTGACTTTTGAGCCTTTCAACAATTAACCAATTTAACCTTTCGAATATGTATTACATATTCAAATTCGATTGAACGAGAGGAGAAAAAAAGAGAAGATAGAATCCAATTCTTTTAGATACTTTATCTAAGAAACTCTACCAATCTAGAACATAGATGGGGTATATCTCGGCAAACTGGATAAAGCTATTATTCTAATCTAGACTCTAAAAGAATATGTATGTTGATTCATATCAATTAATTAGAAATTAATTCGAGGGAAGAGAACANAGTTATCATGCTTGCATATCCATCATTTGAGTCTCCAACAATTATTCCAATAATTACATATTCGATTTGGCCTATGGACGAATATGCAAGCATACGTTTCATGCTTCTATCTCCCTTTGGATTTAGAAGTGAAACTCTTTTGTTACTATATAACAAGGCCCAAGTTACATCGGGATCTTTCTATTCTAAAATATTTAATATGTCTTTATTGCTTGCTAACCGAATCTTTGGGGAAGGATGGTGGTACAAATTGGCCTTTTCCCTTCTCCTTTCTAAAGCAAAAAGAATGTCATCATTCTGATCGTGACTTGAAAAAAGAAAGAAGAGAAAAACTACAAAGGAAAAATAATCGAATCTCATTCATTTTCAGGTAAGATTTACTTAGCTTGCTCCTTGCTCGCGGAGCAAAAAGAAAAGCGTTATCGGATTTCCATCGATGACTTAAGCCTCTTTCTTAAGGGCCTTTAAAGCTCGTGTGGCCGATATTCCAAAATATAACAAAACCACAGATCCGAATGAGCATGTGACCTCCTACACATGCGCCATCAAAGATAACAACTTGAAAGATGACAAAATCGAGTCAACGTTATTAAAAATGTTCGGGGAAATTTTTTCAAGAGGAGAAATGATATGGTGCCACAACATTCCCCCACATTCCATTGATTCGTTCGCTATGCTCACAGATGCTTTTGTAAAGGCTCATGTCGAGGCCATCAAGGTCGACACCAAAAAATTGGACCTTTTCAAGTTTAAGCAAAGAGACAACAAGATGTTCAGGGAGTTCGTGTCAAGGTTTCAAATGGAACGAATGGACTTGCCTCTGGTTTCGGATGATTGGGCCGATCAGACATTCACTCAAGGACTTAACCCCCGAAGCTCCTTGGTTTCGCAACAACTGAAACAAAATTTGGTAGAATACTCAGAGGTAACTTGGGCTGACATCCACAATAGGTACCAGCCAAAAAATTAGAGTCGAGCCAACTCGGAGCCCTTTCCGAGTCTGTTTATCATTTCAGAAATGAAGAAAGTCCTAAGAGAGTCGTCGATCATGAATCAAGGCCGGTCCAAGATCAGTATCAACCATATAGTGGATATCGAAGGGGAAACAGGCCCGGGTGTAACCCCCCGACGAACGAGAAGAGAAGCAACCATGAGACTAATAATCGAGGTCTGATGAGCAAGAATGGTTTTGACAGGACACTCGGGGGGAATGGAAACACCAAGATTATTATAGTATAACTTCAACATTGATGCAACCAGTATTGTATCGGCCATTGGGCGCATCAAGGAAACCAAGTGGCCTCGACTATTACAGTCTGATCCTACCCAGAGAGATCCTAAGCTGATGTGTATCACGACACTTATGGCCACAGGACCGAGGACTGCCGACAATTGAGAGAAGAAGTTGCCTGATTTTTTAATAACGGGCACCTCCGAGAGTTCCTGAGAGATCGAGCCAAAAACCACTTCAAGAAAAAGGACTCGAACAAACAGATCGAACAAGAATAGCCTCATCACGTCATCAACATGATCAATGGAGGGGTCGATGTCCCCCATGGGCCAATGATAAAGCGCATTAAGGTACCCATCACGAGGGGAAAATGCACTTGAGATTACGTCCCGAAGGGAACCATTTTGTTCAATGACGAGGATGTCGAGGGCATCGTACAACCTCATAATGATGCATTAATAATATCCATACTTATCAACAAATCTCGAGTTAAACGTGTGCTGGTTGATTCATCTCGGCCAACATCATCAGATCGAGGGTCGTAGAGCAGTTGGGGTTACAAGATCAAATAGTGTCGGCGGTCCGGGTGTTAAAAGGATTTAACATGGCATGCGAAACTACTAAAGAAGAAATAACCCTGCCAGTGATAAGGCCTGGACGATTCAAGATACAAAATTCTACGTGATCGAAGGAAACATGAGGTATGACGCCTTATTTTGAAGGCCATGGGTTCACGACATGAGGGAAGTACCCTCAATGTTACACCAGGCACTGAAGTTCCCTACGTCGGGAGGAATTAAGACAGTCTACGAAGAGTAGCCGGCCACAAAAAAAATGTTTGCAGTCGACGAGGTGATCCCAGCACCCGTGTTCTCGACATCAAAGAACACAGAGCCCACCAAGAAAGAAGAAATTAAATAGAAATCATCAATATCGGCCTCGACTAAACCAGAAGAGTGAGGATTAGGCGAGGAATATGATTACGGGGTTCCTAGGTCGTTTGTTGCTCCCGATGATTCCGATGCCACCAGATCGACGGTCGAGGCTGGAGCAAGTCATATTGATCGAACACTTACCTGGTCGGGAGGTATACATGTTCACGTGATTAACTCCTGAGCTTAGGAAAAAACTCATTGAATTTCTTATAGCTAACATAGATTGTTTCGCTTGGTCCCATCTTGACATGACAGGATCCCGCCGGAGATAAACACTCACAAGCTGAGCTTGGACCTGAGTTCCATCCGGTTAAGAAGAAAAGGAGACCGCAGTCCAAGGTCAAGCGCACATTCATCAAGGACGAGGTATTTAAAATCCTTAAAATAGGATCCATTTGGGAAGTTAAGTACCCAGATTGGTTATCCAACGTAGTGATGCTAAGAATGTGTGTATATTATAAAGATCTGAACAAGACATGCCCTAAGGATTCTTTTCCTTTGCCTAACATCGACCGGATGATCGACACGACGGTCGGGCACGAGATACTCAGTTTTCTCGATGCCTATTCCGGGTATAACCAAATTCAGATGGACTCGGACAAACAAGAAAAAACTTCCTTCATCACTAAATTCGGTACCTATTATTGTCGCGTAATGCTATTCGAATTAAAGAACATCGGTGCCACCTATCAACACCTAGTAAACTGGATGTTCGAAGAACAAATAGTAAAATCAATAGAATTTTATATTGACGACATGTTAGTCAAGTCCCTGCGAGCAGAGGACTATTTGAAACATTTGCAGGAAACCTTCGACATACTGAAGAAATACAATATAAAGATGAACCTGAAAAAGCACGCATTCGGGGCCGGGTCCAAAAAATTTCTCGGGTTCATGGTATCCAATCAAGGGATCGAGATCAATCCCGAAAATATCAAAGCCATAGAAGATATCACCGTGGTGGACAACGTCAAGGCCGTTCAGAGGCTGACCGGGCATATAGCCGCCCTATGTCTGTTCATATCGAGGTCATCGGACAAAAGCCATCGGTTCTTCCCACTGTTAAAGAAGAAGAATAACTGTTCCTGGACCCCGGAATGCCAACAAGCTTTGGAAGAACTCAAGTGGTACCTCTCGAGTCCTCCCCTGCTCCACACTCTGAAGGCGGATGAACAGTTGTAGCTTTACTTGGCGGTTTCCGAGGTGGCGGTAAGTGGAGTATTAATCCGGGAAGAGGAAGGTACGCAATTCCTTATTTACTATGTTAGTAGAACTCTAGGCGAGGCCAGAACAAGGTATCCTTACCTGAAAAAATTGGCGCTTGCTTTGCTAAGCGCCTCCAGAAAGTTAAAATCGTACTTTCAATGTCACCCCATATGTGTTGTAACCTCTTACCCACTGAGGAACATCATGCACAAGCCTAGCTCTCAGGCGGGCCATCAAAATAAGCAGGTACGATATCAGGTATCGACCCTGAATCCCCATTAAATCTCAAATTTTGGCAGACTTCGTGGCAGACTTTACACCGGCCTTAATACCCGAAGTTGAAATGGAATTATTGTTAACCTCGAGACTGCCTAGGGAATATGGACCCTTTTTACGGACGGTGCCTCGAAAGCAAAGGTGTTCGGACTCATCATCATGTTGAAACCACCTACGGGGAGTGTAATTAGGCAATCTATTAGAACTGTGAAATCGACTAACAATGAGGCCGAGTATGAGGCCATTATTGCAGGTCTCAAATTGGCTAAAAGCCTTGGGGTCGAGGTGATCGAATCCAAGTGCGTCTCCTTCCTTGTGGTCTCCTTCCTTGTGGTAAATCAAGTCAATGGAACGTTCGCAGTAAAAGAGGAACAGATGCGAAGGTACTTAGATAAATTACAGGTAACGCTGCATCGATTCGGGGAATCGACCCTGCAACACGTTCCTCGAGAAGAACAGTGAGGTCGATGCTCTGCCTAACCTGGGGTTGTCGATTGATGTCGATGAGTTCAGCTCAGGGACAGTAGTACAACTCATGAAATTGGTGATGAAGGCCACACCGAAGTAAACTCCACGAGTTTAACTTGGGATTGGAGGAACAAGTACATAGATTACCTGAATGGAAAATTGCCCTCGAATCCCAAAGAATAGAGAGCTCTGCATACCAAGGTTGCCAGATTTAGCTTGGTCGAAGGGACATTGTTCAAGATAAGGTTCGATGGTCAACTAGCCATGTGCTTGGGGACGTTAGATACCGAATACTCCTTGAGAGAAGTTCATGAAGGCACTTGCGGGAACTATTTGGGGGCGGAATCTTTGGTTCGAAAATTAATTAGGGCCAGCTATTACTTGACCGAAATGGAGAACGATGCGAAGGACATCGTACGAAAATGCGACAACTGTCTGAGACACACACCGATGATCCATCAACCGGGAGAGTTACTCACTCGGTCTTGTCCCTATGGCTATTTAAGAAATGGGGGATGGACATCGTCGGTCCCCTGTCGTGGGCACCCGGTAAGGCTCAATTCATACTATTCATGACTGGTTATTTTTCTTGGTCGAAGGTTAAGCAGTTCGAGAAAGTCTGAGGAAAAGAAGTCATTGACTTCATCTAGGACCACATAATATGTCTATTCGGGAAAGGCTCGTACAAACTCGAAGCAGGAAACAGTGTGCAGCTACCGAACAACTGCAAAGTGGCACACTTAACACGGTACTACTGCTAAGGTACGAACCTAGTTACTCTCTAATCATGTTACAAAATGGACTAACATTTTCAAGTAAACGCCCAAGGATGGATATGGATGTTAGGTCTGAAAGCACGCGTTATACTCTTTTTCCCTTGAACCGTTTTTGCCCCGAAATGGGTTTTTCGGCAAGGTTTTTAACGAGGCAACAGTAAAATGTGCTAACTTAGATTTGAAGGCCGATCTCAAATCGGAGTCAATGGGCATACATTTTGAATCAACAATATTCGAGCCCTCTCAAGCTCAACCTCGAATACTGAGGGACATTACCCTCGGATTAAGGCTGCTTTTAGCGAGGAAAAATCTAGCAAGGAAAAAAGAAAACTTGTATGCTAGAAGCTAAAGATGTGTGGTTAGGATTAATTGTAAGGGCCAAACGGTCGTGTGAACCGTTCCCATGTAGTCCACTTTAGCCATGATACAAGCTTTTACAGATTTTCGATCATGAACTTTTCAAACAGAAATGAAAGAAAGTTTCACCTTGCTATTACACATTTTCTTGCCTCTTAGATTCCGGATCCTAAGAGCCCATGGGCTACACCTATTCAGGGACTATCGAGCCCAAGGGCTACCCCTATTCGGGGACTATCGGCCCAAGGGATACCCCTATTTGGGAACTATCGAGCCCAAGGGCTACCCTTACTCGGGGACTGTCGTCCGAAAAAAGTTCAGACAAATCGGGCTATTTAATCAAGGAGGCACTGATAAGTGTGGATTTTGACCACTTGTTAGCACCTTTTTGCTTCTGTTTTAGTATGAAAGTATTGAATTATGTTCCAAAAACTAATGAAAGTATGTACATTTCAGGAATGTTGGAAACTTGGGCTCTAATGTAGAAACCCGACTCAAAAAGGAGTGTTTTGACTCATTAGGCAAGAAAGGGCGCAAAGCTTAAGAAGTGCGGTCCACAGAGGTATTTCTGCGGCCGCAGAAGAAAGTGCGGACTGTAGAATTCCCTCTGCGACCGCAAAACAAGTGAAGAAGCCCAACAGAGTTTTAACTAATATGCAGACCGCACATGAATTGTGCGGCCGCAAAATAAGGTTTGTACTGGTAAAGAATCTAAAATTCAGAGAGTGTGCAAATGACCAAGACTTGAAGCCTTGCCTAAAGTGTAGATCGCACAAGAATTGTGCGGCCACAGAAGCTACATTACAGTCGCAGATCAAATTGTGCGGCTGCAGATTCCAAGTCCATGCAAGCTGAAGCAATCTGTGGATCGCACATGGAATTGTGCGGCTGCAGAACGTCTCGAGGGGCACTTTTGTCAGCGAATTTTGGGACACTATAAATAGACGAGTGTTGATACCCAATTTTTCCCATATATATTTTATAAATACATATATACTTTCAAAATAGTGCACGAGCATCAACCATCGTTTTTCAATAATTTTTCATAATTTTAATCAATTTATTCCGGCATTGTTATTATCTAAATAATTATTAATAATGATTTATTACTTAATTTTCTGCATTTATATTCATATTAATCTTTAAACATTTTATGTATAATTATATTTGCACCTTTAGATTATAATTGCATTGCAATATTTTGCAATAATAGCCACATATATGCATAGTTACCTTATTTACACAGAAAAATGACTTTATATTTTTATAATGTTAAGTAATTATTTCAAATTATTTTTATGCACAAATAACATTTTTATTATTTATTAATTATTTTTATAAATTATTTTATTAATTTAATTAGGTATTTAAATTCTAGCCCTTTTTTAATTAATTTCGGACCTAGCCTAACCCATTACCTCAGCCCAATACACTAAGCCCAGTACCCAAATTCCCATACCCGTCCAAATTAACCCACCCAGCCTAAAAATCTAATCCCAACCGTTGATCTCTCGAGATCAACGGCTCCCAAACATCCGACCCCTTTTAATTATATCAAACACCCCTAACCCTAATTCATTCCCACCAAATGTTGCCCTCAAACACTCTCGTCTCCCTCTTCTCTATTCTCAAACCCTAACCCGCTGTTACACATTTCCTCTTTGATTCCTACCAGGAATGGAATCATTCCTTGATTCTTTACCATATCTGGTCTTACCCCTTTAACAACTACTCGTTTTGATATTACATGACTAACTTGCCTCAAATGGAAAGTTTATCTCGAGATATTCAAACTAGATCTGGTTCAAAATCTCTTATATGTTGGTTATTTCCGTCTGGGTTCATCCTAATCTCTGCGAGTACGAATATTTTCGTATCTTGTATCGATTCGTACCTAAACTAAAGTTAGGGTTTTCAGGTGTTTGATTCAAACCATATTTGGTTCAAATTCTGTTTGTTTTTATGTTATTCTCCATCTATATTTACTTTGCTACTCATAAATCTGCCTATTTTTCGTTAAATCTTCTACTTACCTAAACTAGGGTATTAACCTTCTTTAATCGAACCTGATTTGGTTCAAACCTTATTTTTTCTCTAATAATTCTCCATCTATACGCTTTTATTGAAATAGACGATGCCTTGCCTTTATTGCTTTACCAATTTGTGTTTACCTAAAATTAATGTTTTTCAGATCTTAGTTCAACCAAATATAGGTCGATTCTGTTATCTTTAAAACTAATGTCTAGGTTCATTATGTGATTATTGTGCTGATTTTATTGTTTACCTTTTTGAATATCCTCTTGTCTACCTTATGTACCTTGTTTTCTTTGCTGATTTTATGGTTTGTCCCAAAATTAGGGCTTTGAAATCTTCTACTGATTTCTGTTTACTCTTTCCTTTCACTTATGATGTTGATGTTTCTTTATTTACATTCAAACTACCATTCCTCCATTATTTATTTACCTTATTTGCTTTGAGACTGCCTGTTAATTGATACTTTCCTTATTTTGAGTGGTACTCGCCTGATTACATGCTGTTATGGCTGTTAATTGATAAACCCCGACTTTAATTGATTCTGAGAATTATTTTAATCCTTTAGTTTTGTATGACTGACTTATGACCTTATTTGTTTGCTTAATTCAGTGCTATTTAAACCCTTCTCCCTCTCTCTTTTAACAGACTCATACTCTCTAAAAAACTTAAGCTCTCTTGTTCTGATTCTGTGCTAATTGTCTCTGGTTTTGGCTGGCTAAAAGCCAAGGCCAAGTTATTCTGGAACTTAACTGTTGTGGCATACTTACTTGTTTTCTTACTTAACTGGTATGCCTGAACCCTTTGTAATTTCATTCTTTATGATTTGCTCGACTAGCATGCTTTAATTCCCAGTATGATTATGTCCTTCATATGATTCTATGATCCCATTGAGTGACGCTGTTAATTTAGGATTAAGCTGTTTTGAATAATATGAATCCTCTCATAAGTTAGCCTAAGGTTTGATTTGTTTCATGCACTAATCTTACACCTGTTCTGAACTTTGCATTCCTCGGGACACTATAAATGTGTAATCAGACAATTTGTTGCTTAACTTCCCTGCCCTGTCTGTTTATTTCATGTATTTGGCCAATTCAATTTTTGTCAATTTGTTGCTTAACTCCCCTGCCTTGTCTGTTTATTTCATGTATTTGGCCAATTCAATTGTTTGTCAATTTGTTTCTTAACTCCTCTGCCCTGTCTGTTTATTTCATGTATTTGGCCAATTCAATTGTTTGTCAATTTGTTTCTTAACTCCTCTGCCCTGTCTGTTTATTTCATGTATTTGGCCAATTCAATTATTTGCCTAACTGCTTATGTGATTAAGCCATGATTGTCTTAAGTACTAGCATGAGTATTTAGCTTAACTAGACTTCAATTTATTTGAGTTATATGCTTGAGCATGAATTCTGTTTGTCTTCTTGGTGCAGTCATGCCTGCAACTCTATGTTCTGAATCCTGTTTCTTCTGAAACCCAACTGTTTTAAAACCTGCCCCTTCTCCCTTTCATGTACTGATTTTAAAACCCCATTCCTAGTCCCTTAGGTTCTCAACCACCCCAATGTGAGCAATGCCTAGGGTCCATATGAGACTCCTCTGGATCCTGACACACCTGAGGCTAGTTTTCCAATCTCTTATGAATTGCTTTCTGAATGTGTGGTTCTGGTGTGAGCATTGCCTTGGGTCCCCTGAGGCCCTTGGGAACTTTGACACACTGGAAACCTGTTTCCAACGAACAGTGGAGGAATCATTGTTCTGTTATTATGGTGGAAGGTGTGGTTCCCAGGTTTATTTGGGCCTATGAAGGCTCCCTATAGTGTAACTATTACCATTATGTAATTCATTTGATATTCTGAGCTGTAATAATTCTGTAATAACAGATATGAGAATATTTAGTGAATCTGGGGGGTTTTACTTACATCTTTTGTTAAAACTGGGTAGAAATCCTGCCTATAGAATTTAATTACGTTGATTAAACTATGTGAGCACTATGCTGTGTTTAGAAATCCTGCCTATAGGACTTTCATGATCATTTTGATTCTGTGTTCTTACTTTTTTGCATACTAGAGATCCTACTTATAGGACTTACGTTTAATTCTGTACATTAGAAATCTTGTCAATAGGGTCTATAAAAGTTTTAAACAAATGTGCATTAGCAATCATGCCTATAAGACTTTGTTATTTGAGATAATTATCTTTACTGGCAATCTATTTAAATTCTGCCCATATACGGTTAATAGGTATCATGCCTATAGGACTAAAATCAGTTTCAAACTTAGAAATCTTGCCTAAGGGTTTAAATCAATTCAGCAATTAGAAAGCATGCCGATAGGATTGAAAAAGGAATAAAAACGTATCTCTATAGATTAAAATCCGTGCTACACCTAGAAATCATGTCTATTGGCCTGTAATTAATAGGCTTGTATAAATCATGCCTATAGGATTCTGTTGGTCGATTCTGAATTCATTCGCTACTGTCAATCACTTAGACAATATATCTGTAGGACTTAATAATGATTCTGGGGTTATAATTATGACATATTACTGCCTGAAGTGCCCAGATTCATGCTGAATAAAACCAGTAGGCAAGCAAATACGCCGTAATTCTCGCCTTAATAAAACTGTCTCGACATTCTGTTTTACCACATATAAATCCTGCCTATAGGATTCCAAAGTTAATAAAGTTGGCGTGCTTTTGTTGTCTATCTGTGGAGGTCAATGTGAGCCCATATTTGTTCTTTATCTGAAAGTCCTATTTGTTTTTGTTTGTCGCCTGGATTTCACATTTTAAGTAATATAGGTTGGTCTAGAACTATCCCAAATAAAGTTCCTAATACCTCCAGGGCATAGATAAGGGACGGGTAGTGCACACATATGGGACGAGCTAGAATCAACTAGAATGCTTAAGTAACAACTTAAAGATAGTAATCGGGTAGTAAGGAGATGATAGTCCGTGTGCTAAGTACTATGAGTAACACCCCGACTTGAGGGAGTTACAAAGTATTGCACGGGGTGATCCAATAGGCTAAAAAACTTAGGACCCCCTCCCCCCCCTTTTATGTACTCCTGCTTAAAAATAGATTGAATACCTTATTTGTCTAAATTTCTTTCTCTCCTTTTAGACTAATTCGCTTAATTTAAGTTCGGCCGGGACCCACCGTTGTAGACCTCGAGGGTGCCTAACACTTTCCCCTCTAGGTAACTTGAGCCCTTACTCGATCTCTGGTGATGTAAACTGGTTAAATGAGTTAATTTCTCTAGGTTCCCTAACGCACCTTAATCCGTTAGGTGGCGACTCTTCCAATTCTAAACCCATCCCGAAAAAGGAGTTGTCCCAAAAATGTCGAAACCTGATTTCGCGAGAAGAAAGGGGGCGCGATAGTATGACGACTCTGCTGGGGATTTGTTTTTAGGCTCTTACCATAACGAATCTGATTTTTGTGAATTAGTCTTTAAACATGTCTTTATTATTCCGCCAATACTTATATACCCCTTTCCATTTCCCATTTTATGTGAATTTATCTGCCTATCTTTAGCCATTTACGATTTTTCTTTCTTGTTTTATTACTCTTTACTATAGAAACTGACTGGTCTCCTTATTTTTTTTCTTTCTTAAATGCCTTTACAATTATTAAATATCGCATTTATCATTTCTTCATCGTGGAAATACGTGACAACATGCTATTTTCTGCTGTATAAATTATGCTCAACATCATATTCCATTCGTACGTAATTAATACCTTAGCAACGCTTGATGAGTGTTTGCGCTCTTCCTATATCACCCTTTTTGAATTTGGAAAGGCTTATTTGCGGTAAAACTAGTCGATCAGCGGTGCAGTCGACAGTTCCGTGCCTTTCCCCCTCAAGTTGTCCGCTTGAGGGTACCAGTCTAGACCTCTATAGAAACCTTACTCTGATTATAACTGTACATGCATCATGGTCAAACCTAGCCTGGGTTAATATGTTGTCCACATAATAACTCTTTAAGAAAAGCCTTGTCCAAAGTCCACCGGGGTTTCCATAATCCCAACGGACGCAACCACCATCTGTGCATTAATTTGGAGAAATAAGTGCCAATATGCTAATCATTAATGTATAAATAGTCAAATCTGGAGGGGGAAAGGGTCTAACCTTATTTATTTTGCAGAAAATGAGGCACGAAGCCCCCAAGTTCGGCATAGTTCGTAACATACCACCACTGTTGCTAGATTGGTGGGAAGACCTTCCGTCAAGCGATAAAAACCATGTGAAAAGAGTCCTTGGAAACCTACCTTCCTTATTAGATATCCAACCAAACAACATGTTGATTGAGGCTGCCACTATGTTCTGGGACGGATAAAGGGCCGTGTTCCATTTTGGCAACATAGAATTGACCCCTCTTTTGGAGGAAATAGGGTGGTTCTCTGGACTACCTTGGGACAGTCCCGGTTTATTGGTGCCGAAAAGTCGCACTCCCAAAGGGTTTCTGAAAATGATGGGTTTAAAAAAGAATGATGACTTGGTGTGTCTGAAGAAGTCCTATATACCCTTTGACTTCCTTTATGAACGATACAGTCACAACAAATCTTACCGTATATTTCATGACGAGTTCTCACTTCCTTGGGTTGGATTCATCGCATGGTTTTCGTGTTTATCTTCTGCTTCTTGGGTATGATAGTGTTTCCAAGCAAAATGGACAAAATTCACACCAGACTAGCCATGGTAACCAAAGCCTTAATGGGGGGAATCGAGGGACAAACATATACTATTGTCCCTATGGTTATAGTAGACATATATCGAGTCTTGGATCGCTTCCAGAAGGGGTTCAAACACTTCGAGGGTTGTAATCTGCTACAAATTTGGTTGCTAGGACATTTCCAGAGAGGTCAATACTGCCAAGAGTTTCCACGAAGACCGTGGAACGATCACATACCCTTTCATCACCCCAAGACAATGACCTTTATTCCAGAAAAGTTTGCTCAACTAGATAATGGTGTAGAATGGGTGCAATTTTTCGACAACTTGACTGAGGACCAGGTTCACTGGATGTTCGGGTGGTTCCCCACCAATGAGTTCATCATCCGATCTAGGGATACTCCACACTTGGTGTTGATCGGGTTAAGGGGTATACACTCTTATGTTCCTATCAGGGTCATGAGACAAGCTAGTAGAAAACATATTATACCACGAGTCTCCAAAATGAGTCACTACAGGGCGGATTTCCAAGATGATGACAACCCATATAAATGTGAACCTCAACATATGTGGAACTTGAAGATTATTTTGGAAAGGGACACCATCGAGCCGGATCGATATCACGCAGGGCATGTGTACTTTTACCCATCGTGGTTAGAGAACTGCATAGCGGGAATAGTCGAGCCAGGGGTCGGTCGAGGAAACAGAGTCATAGATGAAGCTGCCGAAGAACAGGTGAAGAATAACAGACTGCACAAAAGGGTTCGTGAGTCCGAGGCTGAGCATCTGCAACAACACAAGACTGATATGGAATCAATCAATGAATGGAGGGAAATGGATACCTGATCGAATGAAAGGCTAAAATATCTGGAGCAGGGGCTGATGGAGTTGGAAGGGAAGACGAGGAAAAGAGTCGTAGACTGCCAGAATGCTGAAGGTATCGAAGGAGGGTATCTCGCCAGGGCATACCTACTGCTGTATATGTGCGACCTGGGGAACCTGATTGATGGAGCCAAGAGAACCAGGCCTGGAGAAGGTCCTTTTGGGACCAAGTAGATTATTTATTTGTTCTTGCTTTTCGAATGTAATAAGGCCAAGTTCCATTAGTGACTTACCTTATTGTTATTTTAGATTCGTCTTATTTATTGCATTAATGAAATGAGGCAATTATTGGCATTAAATTCTCCAAATCTACTTGTCGCTAGGCCTACCTCGGGCACGACAAGGCTCCCAAATTAGGACGCGAATTTACATTCCCGCAATATGTGTTTAAATACCACAAATATTTTTCAGAACTCTCACTAACTTGGTTACCTTTTGTTTTTCTTTCTTTTGATTATTCCCATCCCCTAAGGTTGGTTCACGCATACTGGCATCATCAACTTATCACACCAGATCTAGATGCCCTCCACCACCTCCTCCTCCAAGTGCATCAAAAGGCAAAGGGAAAGCTAAGATGGATAATATGAGTGGCGACGATACCGCACATGCTGAGAATGCGGAAACTTCTGATGGTCGGAGTACTCCGACACCAAATGACTTGGTTTTGCGGATTGAAAAGAAAATACTTTAACTACTAGGGAGCTTGATCAGGTCCGTAACTTGGCAAACCTCTCTCTCACACTAAATGACCCGGATATCAACCATCCAAATACCCAAAACCAAGTACCTCCTCAGAATACACCCAACCAACGCCCGCAGAATCCTCCCACACCCCACCAATATATGACCCCTCCTCAAAATCCTTTACTCATACCTACACCGCCTCAACATCAATATCTCCCAACTCAATATCCGCAATCCACTTGCCACACTCCTCAGAATACCCTACAGCCTATCCCCGATCCCCAAAATTCAACCAATGATCACCATTATACCCAAACTCCTTGCATTCACCAAAACAACCCCATATACGTGGAAACCTTACCCCACTCTACTCAACCTATACACCAGAATCTGCCGAGAAGGACCTGCTCATTAAGAACATGGAAGAGGAGCTCAAGAAACTCACAACCCGAGTTCAAGGTGTTGAAGGAGGCAAAGGAATCGAAGGTCTGAATTATGAGGACTTGTGCATTCAGCCAGATGTGGAACTGCCGGAGGGTTACAAACCTCCTAAGTTCGAAATGTTTGATGGAACGGACGACCCAAAGGTTCATTTTAGAACTTACTGTGACAAGCTCGTAGGAGTTGGAAAGGACGAAAAGATTCGCATGAAGCTATTTATGAGAAGCCTTACTGGAGACGCTCTATCTTGGTACATAAGTCAAAATCCTAAAAAATGGGCCAATTGGGTAAGCATGGCATCAGACTTCATGGATAGGTTCAGATTCAATACAGAAAATGCACCAGATGTCTTCTATATCCATAATCTCAAGAAGAAGCCCACTGAGAATTTCCATGAGTATGCTACTTGGTGGAGGTTGGAAGCAGCAAAGGTCAGGCCGACATTAGATGAAGAGCAAATGAACAAGTTCTTCGTCAGGGCTCAGGATCCACAATATTACGAAAGGTTAATGGTAATCGAGAATCACAAGTTCTCCGATATCGTCAAGCTCGAAGAAAGAATCGAGGAAGATATAAAAATTGGAATGGTGACAAATTTTGAGGCACTGCAGGCCACAAATGAAGCACTACAATCAGGTGGCATATCAAAGAAGAAAGAAGTGGGAATAATACTGGTTGCCCAGGGTCTGAAATCTCCATTTGTGTACCAAACACCTCCACCCACATACCAACCTTCACCTCCTAGATACCCTCAACCCACTACCACCTACCATGCCTATAATACCCAACCAGCCTATTTATCATTCACCTCTATCTCGTCCAAATTACCAAAATCCCAGGCCCAATTTTGATCACAAACCACCCAGACGATACACCCCTATTGCTAACCCATTGACCAATTATATGAAAGATTAAAAGTTGCTGGATATGTCACCCCTATTCCCGCCGTGGCTATTGAAAACTCATCACAATGGGCCAACCCAAACAAGACATGTGCATACCATTCCGGTATGAAGGGACATACTATTGATGAATGTCGCGCCCTGAAAGACAAGATTCAAACACTGATTGATACCAAGGTCATACAGGCGAAAGAAACCACACCCAATGTCCGCAAAAACCCCCTCCCAGATCATAGGGGTGAAGAAGTCAATGTAATATAAACTGATGAAGAGTGGGATCCCGAGGGATCAATCAGACTTATTCGGGAGGGTGATGATCCTAAGAAGCCGACAATCACGCTCAATCCCATTATGGTACAGGTACAGCCTCCAGTAAAAGATGAGGTAACTGCATCGGCTCCTTTTGAAGTAGAAGCGATACCACCTACAGCTACACCTGCTCCGTTTGAGGTAGAAGTATCCACACCTTTCACTGTGACGGTAACGTCCACACCGCCCTTCAATTCCAACACTCTATCTTGGGATTATGTTGCCGATACTAGGAAAGAGGAAAGCAAAGATGGAAGAGTCCGACGCTGCACAAGGGATGACAAGAATGGGCAGAATTTACACACCTGAGCATTTGGGAGAGACCAGTAAGCAAGCTTCCAACAAACAACCCGTCATTGAAACTGGTCCGGATGACCTTTGGAGGAAAGTACAAGCAAGGGAGTATTCTGTTGTTGATCATCTGAATAAGACTCCCTCCCAGATATCCATCTTATCGTTGCTGCAAAATTCTGAAGCACACATGAATGCTCTGATGAAGGTACTGAATGAAGCATATGTTTCCAACAACATTACTAGCGGAGAAATGACCAACATGGTGGGACAAGTGATCGAAAGCCATAAGATTACCTTTCAAGAGACGAGTTTCCACCTGAAGAGTTAAGCCACAACAGGGCACTGCACATCACAGTGCAATATGGAGATAAGTTTATTGCCAGAGTTCTGATAGCAGGTTCCATCCTCAACATCTGTCCGCTGACAACTTTGAAGAGGTTGTTAAAGGGCCTACATGAAATACGAGCATGATCTATGAATGTGAGAACATTAGATGGGTCACAAAGAGCCACGATTGGATAAACCAACCTATGCTTGCAAATGGGTCCTACCTAGTTCGATGCTGAATTACAGGTACTAGACATATCCGCCTACTACAATCTGCTGCTAGGAAGGCCTTGGATACATGCCGCTGGAGCTGTCGCATCTAATTTTTATCAAGCGGTAAAATTTGAATGGAACCATCAAGAAGTGATCATCCATGGAGATGGGAGCAACCCCTATTTACACCAGTCAAACTGTTCTGGTGGTAGAAAATAGAAGAAAGTTAGGTGGAGAAACCTACCATCGCATCGAGCGTGTTAATGCGATTGAGAAGGATAAATGGTGGAGTAGAAAAATAGAGAGCATACTGGCATGGGCATGGTATGAACCTGGTAAGGGGATTGGTAAAAAGCTTCAAGGTATATCCAAACTAGTACAACTGAAACGCCATCGCACAACCTTCGGGCTCAGATATCAGTATACGTGGCAGGAATATCGGAATTAGTCACCAACATGGCGTGTTCCATACTATCCTCTTGAGCAACACGTGCCGCACCTGAATCAGACCTTTTATCAGGCCGATGCAATATGGGGGTTAGAGGAAGAAGAAGCCTTGGTAGCATTGAGGAATTTGTTCTTGACGATGATATAGATTGTGGTGTAATAGTTGAAGAGGAGGAGGAAGACGACCTCACTATCCAGACAGTGGAGAAAGGAGCATCTCTCAAGAATTGGACCGCTAAACCATCAAGGGCCCGACGAGTCCCGGGGTAGCAAGGCTGATAACATTGTTTACTTTTGAAAATGATTCCTTCTTTGGAATTTTGTTTTAAATAATATTTCAGTGTCCCATTTCGAAAAACATTATTTGAAATCATTTTGTTTAACATTTTAAATGTTTTGATGTTTTATTATTGCTATTTTCCTTTCATATCTTTATCCCTACAACATTACTATTTCTTACCTTGATGAACCAACGACTGTGACATGTAATGAGACAATGCAACAGAAGGATAGTGACTCAGAAGAAATAGAAGAAGAAGATGTAATACCTGAGGAAATTGTCAGAGAAGTGGAGAACTTTGAGAACAAGACCAACTCCAACCTGGATGAGACCGAGATAGTTAACTTGGGAGACTCTGAAACTGTCAAAGAAACCCGCATAAGCATCCATTTGTCACCATCAGAGAAGGAAAAATACACTCCCTTCCTGAAAGAATATGAGGACATTTTCGCATGGTCGGATGACGATATGACTGGATTGAGCACATCCATAGTAGCTCATAAGCTACCTATCAATCTGATGTGTCCACCAAGAAGCCGAACTCAGTGATGCATAATGGATAAGGAGTTGCTATGAGAAACTAGCCCTCATAGACGGAAAGAGGGTGAATGCAGTATGTCACGGTCATCTTTATCAGAATAGAATGTCCAGGGCTTTCAACAAAAGGTTCAAGCCAAGACAGTTCACATCGGGGCAGTTGGTGTGAACAACTATTTTTTACCACACCGAATATTTTAGTGTAAATATTTTTTTTTAGNATATATATATATATATGTCAACTTGGTTTCTTCTAATTTAAATGTAAGTTATAGTAGTATTTTTTGTTTCTAGTATAATTTAAACCTTTATATAAATAGTGAGTTTTCTTATTTATATAACCCCTTTTAAGTTAAAAAAAAAATAAAAAAATAAATAAGTTGGTTGATATATATATATATGTATATGTATATGTATATATATATATGTATATACATGTGTATTTTATCTTCTTTTATTCAATAA